>PVKS010031432.1:0-23433 GCA_004027875.1 Aplodontia rufa | reverse complement strand
CCCTCAAAGGCTGCAAGGTCATTGTTTCTAATTGCTGTGTAATATTCCATGGTATAAATGTACCACAGTTTTTGGATCCATTCTTCCTGTGAGGGACACCGGGGTTGTTTCCATAGCCTAGCAATGGTAAATTGTGCTGCCATGAACATTGATATTGCTGTGTCACTGTAATGTGCTGATTCTAAGTCCCCTGGAAAGAGTCCCAGGAGTGGAATAGCAGGGTCGTATGGTGGAGTCATCCCTAATTTCTTGAGGATTCTCCATACTGCTTTCCAGAGGGGCTGTAATTGGAGATTCCTCTAAAGATTGAATGATAAAAGTGCCTAGCACAGTAGCCAGCTTAAAGCAAATCCTTTGGTGAAATTTTCCATAATCACAATTAAGAATTAAACTCTCTCTAGTATAGTTTCTCAATCAAGGGAATTCTAATATAAAGGAGGCTTCTTTTTTTCTCTAAGTGAACAAAAAGGACAATGGATATAAGAATGATTTGCATTCCATAAGGAGTGCACTGTAAGTAATGATACCCTTGGAATCTCCAAGGGGAAAAGGGGGTTATTTACTCCTTAGCAAGAACACTGTGCCAATGCAAAAAAAAAAAAAAAAAAAAAAAAAAAAAAAAAAAAAAAAAAAAAAAAAAAAAAAAAAAAAAAAAAAAAAAAAAAGAAAAAGAAAAGAAAATCCACTGATCCACTGAAATGCATGAGCAGTGACATCAGCAACAGCTGCAGCACCATTAAATGTTTTACAGGTATTCACTCATTTCTACATTCATCAAACATTTATTAAGCACCTTGATAGCAGTACCAAGAATGGAATTTAAAGCCTGTTCTTAAAGGTACTCACAGTTTGATGGGAGAATTACCATTCCACGTGCTTTATATGACAACAGAAATGCACCCCACAACCTTTGAGACCTACAAGACTTCCATAGGCAAGGGAAGGCACTGAAAAGAATGACAAGAGCATGGGGAAGGTGGAGGGAAGAAGAAGATCATCCCAGACAGCAGCCCGCCCCACAGGCTTAAATATGGAAGAAATCCTGGTAGACAAGCCTGCAGTGAGTCACAGGTGATGTGACATAAGCTTAGGCACGCAGCTGAGGCAGGCCCATGGCTGTATGGGACACTAGTCTGAGGCTATAACAAATTTAGTACTATTACCTCTGGAGCAGAGGAGCATCTGAGGTGTCCTCCGGATCATGTGTCTCTCCAGTATCCAAGCTTGGTTCATTCAAAAGACCAATGTTCTTGTAGCCCTTTCATAACCAAAATGCACAAGAGAGGTGACATTGGCCTGTCTAGGAGTCTGCTTCTACCTAACAAAAATCCCCTGAAGATGTAGCACAGCACAATTTGTTGGAAGGATAACAGAAACCAGGAAGTAAGGGATTTATAAAGGGCCACATTTTAATCGATTGAGTTAGATCTCTGTGCCAAATAATGGAAGGGTTTTCCAGTCCTAGAACTTAGAAGTGTAAGGGAAAGATCAGAAGTGTTCAACTTAGCCAATGTGGTGGATCATGGTGCTTTCAATTGAGACAGCAACTAAAAACGTCTGGAGGATGGATAACTAGCCCTCCTTTCCTCATGTTGAGTGTGAGGTATCTCTGCAAGGAGGCACTGGAAATATGTATTTGCCTCTTGGAAGATCCTAGGGATAAAGATTGAAAAGGTATCACCATATAAGAGAGGGCCAAAGCCACCAAAATGAATGAGACTGCCCAAGAGCAAGATGTAAAGTTGGTAAGAAAAAGAACCAAGGATGAATTCCTCATGTTCCAAGTGGACAAAGCAGATCAAGTGCAAGCAAGAGAAGGTTTGGTCAGGAAAAAGCAGGAGAACCAGAAAGGGTGGTGTTACAGACACTAAGAGATGAGGGATGTTTAAGTTCATTCATTCAACCCAATATTTATAGACTTTTGACTATAAGCAAGACACCACTACAGCTACTAAAACTATACCTGCAGACAAAAAGATTGAGTCCTTGTGCTCATAAAATTATATCACAAGATAGACATAAGGGATGAGTTGACGCATGCTTAGAAAACATATAAAACCAGTAAGGAGACTGAAACTGATGGGGAAAGCAGGTGTCATTTTAGATAGCAGTGTTTAGAAAGGGCTACTTTAGGAAGTGATGTTTCACAGGGATCTGAATGAAGAGTCATGTGAACATCTCGGAGAATGAGGTTGTAGGGGCAAAGGTAACAGCATACACAGACCCTTGAGTAGCACTGCTGTTTGCAGAACAGTAGGTAGGCCACCAGAGTCAGACAGGAAGTGAGGGGGATGGAATAGGAAATGAGGCAAGAGATTTGGCCTTGAGCCAGACCACCCAGGGTCTCCATGAGAGGTCAAGTGCTCTGACTGAGAATATGCAATTGTATTCAACAATTAACAGAGCATTGACGACCACCAGGAGAGGCATTCAGTCAAGTGTTGTGGAAAGAAGCCAAATCAATGCAGGAACTGAGAAGTGGATTGCACAAGAGAAAGGAGAAATAGTTTCCACAAACTCTCCTTCGAGATGTGCAGCACCCACAGAAAGGAGAAAAGGCAGGAGCCTACCAGGATTGCAGCCTAGATTCAGGGTGGGCAAAGTCCTTGCAAGGAGCCAGGTGCATGGGGCAAAGGGAGGGTCAAAAGATAAGAAAGGAAATGGCCTAAAATGAAGGAAGGGGCTGAGAGAATGGCAGTCCACACCCAAGACATTCACAACCACAGAAAGCCTAGGAGGGAGCTTGGGAGCCCTACATCCGGTGAGGGTGAAGGCAGAAACTTAGGAGTTGATCAGGCCAAAGAGGACACCAGGAGGAAGACAGCAAAAGACAAGAAAGAAATAAAAGGTACCTGGAAAGCTGATGCCCAAACACTTCAACCTTTGGTGTGAAGAAATCGGTTAAGAGGGAACCCACACAGTACAATCTCTATGCATTTAAGAGTATATTTCACAGCTAATTAAATCCATGTACAATTTTTCTACATGTAGCTATTTCTCTTGTGTCTGGAGTTCTAATAAAGCAGCTCTTTCAAACACAATTGACTGATAAATTCTTAAAATTATAAATATTTCAGCTTCAGTTAGAAGGACATTACAAATCATGGCTAAGAATACTGTGTTCAGCATCAGACTGTCTATATTTGAACCCTCTGACGTTTACTAGCTCTGTGACCTTGAACTTCTTATTTACCTTCTCTGTACCTCATTTATTTCCTCACTAAAAAATGGAAGTAATTATTATTACCCTATTATTGTATCTATCCTCATAATCACTTAGAAAAGGATCTGCCAATATGACTATTATATCATATTTGTTAAAAAAAAATTCTCGGCCTGGGGATATGACTCAGTGGTATATGAGACCCTGGATTTGATCCCAACACCACAGAAATAAAAATAAAATTCTCTTTTGGACATGAATTAGTCTAAATTAGTTATTAACAAGCCATAGTAGCAGGGAGTAGTGGTGCACACCTATAATTCCAGTGACTTGACAGGCTAAGGCAGGAGGATCACAAGTTCAAAGCCAGACTGGGCAACTCAGCAAGACCCTAAGCTGTAACAGGGGACCCCCTAAATGTAGTGGGAAACCTCCTCACTGTTAAGAGACCCCTTCCCCTTGGGAAACTTTACATTTTAGGCTTCCCTTGGTTGTGACAAACCTCTGGGACCAATTCTTTGTCTGCAGCCATTTCCCTTTCCTGCCAGAGCTCAGAGATCTGTCAGAGCTTGGAGATTTACAGGCAGCACGTGTAGAAGCCTTTTCACAGTTTCTTTTCTTTTCAGATCCTTGCTGATAACTGATAGTTTTTTTTTAACTTTTCTTTGTAACCAATCAATATGTACTAAGAACTAAATGCATGTTGTAACCTAACGAGTATAAATTACTAAAATTCCTGCTCCACAGCATCCAGAATTTGCAGCAGCTATGTGCTCTGGACCATGCTGCAGCATTAATAAACCTGCTTCCTGAAAATTCCTCAGGTGTCTGTGTTTCATTTGTCCCATATCAAAGAAACTTAGTAAGACCCTGTCTGAAAATTAAATAAATAAATAAATAAACAAACAAATAAATAAAGAGGGCTGGAGATGTTGTTCAGTGGTTAAGCACATCTGGACCTCTGGATTCAATCCCCAGTACCCAAAAAAAAATATATATATATATACATATATATATATATATACACATACACATATATACATGTATATATATGTGTATGTGTATATATATATATATGTATAGTAGATTTTTACTTTTCCTGTTTTATAAATGAAACAGGCTCAGAATGGATAAATAAGTGATTACTATGAACTGAATATCTGTGCCCTCCCAAATTTCACATGTTGAAACCTAATTCCCAGTGTGATAGTAGTCAGAGGTAGCTTTGGTGATGATTATGTCAGGAAGGCAGAGCCTTTATGAGCAGGATTAATGCCCTTAGGCCTGAGGGAACAAATGTGTGCCTTCCACCATGTAAGACAAAATAGATGCAATGAGCAGGTGCCATCTGTGAGGAACAGGCCCTCACCAACACCAGAAAGTGTTTTTTCTTTCTAGACTTCCCAGCCTTGAGAACCAGGAGAGGTAAATGTTTGTTGATCTTATGCCACCCAGTTCATGGTATTTTTGTTACTGCAACCTGAGTGGACTAAGACATTGAATTTTCCAAGATCCCACAGAAAGAAAGCACAGGAACTGACATTTGAACCCATGGCTTACCTGCTCCCAAAGCATACCTGCCTTTCTTTAAATCATGCTGCACTACAAAGCTTTTCCCTTGCAAAAGCTACAGAAACAGAATTTCCAGATATAGAAGGTCATTTATGTGCTTAATGCTATTTCTTTCTGAGTGGTTTATGTGGCGTATTTCCATATGCATCCTGGTTATCAAACAAAAATCACATTATACACACATACACACTTGCATGCGCGCACGCACATGCACACACACGCATACACCAAGCACACCACTGATCAGTGTTGAGGTTAAACTTAAAGCACTTTAGTTTTGGTTTGGTTGTTTTAAACTTTAATGGTATTTGATACATTAACTTTCTGCCACCCTGCAGTATTTTCAAAATGTCAGCCGAAATGATTGATTTGTACTCACCTTTCAGAAGGTTGCTCAAGCCCTACCATAAAACGTAGATGACTGGTGAGAAAAATGAGCCAATTCCCCTAGCTACCTTAGGAATTCCCTCCATAAACACACAGCACATCTCCATTCTGAACCCCTTGCTGCGCACAGCTACAGTCTGGGCTTCCTAAATCCAGTCCAGACTGCCAGGATGATGTTGTCACAGATCTGCTGCAAAGGGGGAGAAGTAGGAAAATAGCGCGCACACGCGCTCACTCCCAGACACATCTGAGTCGGTTAGCTGAAGCTTCCTTTTTGGAAAGAATTATCTTATCAGAGATTTAAGATCATATGGTGTTCAGAATCATAGCATCACACAACCTCCAGATGCCTGCCTTATGGATTCAACACCTACCAGCAGGGAAACCCAGTCAACTTTTATACCCAGTACCTCAGTTTCCTTGCCTACAAAATAAGGATAGCTTCAATCTTAGAGTCTTTTAATTTATACATACAAAACATTTACAAATACCCGCAATTAATATTCAAAACACACAGTCCTCTAGGACTCCTTGATGTTTTTCTGTTTTGATTCTATTTGTTTGGGAAATATCCTGTACTTTTAGAAACAATCTTATTAATGCATGGTTGTTAACGACGGTGATACATTTTGGTATGCTCAGTCATTTGCTTTAATATTCTTACTTGACAAATTTAAAAGTTTAAATGATGTCACTAATACATGGTACTTGTTGATTCTTGTTCATTTTCTCAATTGCTTTTGTTTTAATATGCTTACTTGACAAAGGAAAAGTTTACAAGTCTCCAAATTAATTGTTAACATTTACTAGATCATAAGATCCCCAAGTCTGGGTAATCACCATTCAACCTTGCAAATTCCTTCAATAAAATAGCTGTAGCGCCTGCTCATGTGCAGCCATGAGTTGCAGGACATTCAGTTTAATTCAAGCCAGTGGGATACAGGAATACAATACATACAGGCTAGGGTAACTCCTGGGACATTTTTGCCAACCCATGTAAAGGCTGCACTAGTTATTCAGGCAATGCAGAAGGATTATCATGAGCTTAAGTAATAAAAGTAGTTTTATAATTTGAGTATCTAAGAATGCAAAAAAGCAGTGTGTCCATTTTATTTAGAAAATATACAGTTGGCCTTAGAATTTTCTTTTAAATGCAAAGGAACATCATGGTAGTCTGAATTAACTCTACCCAGAAATATATAGAAAATCTTCTATTAACCTTAAACTTCTTAAAATCTTCAACTTCTGTGAATATGTTCGTAGTCTACTATAATCACTATTACGGTAAAACTGTTAAATAGCGTTTCTTCCTCAAGCAGTATTCCTTTGAATACTATTAGTTTCCTGGGGCTGCCATAACAAAGTAGCTTAAACACACACTGTGGCATGGTTCTGAAGATTCTAATCTAGATGGAGGTGACAGTGGGCACTGCTCCCACTGAAGGCCTGCAGACCTTTCTCCAAGCTTCTGGTGTTTCCCTGGCATATGATATAGCTCCAGTCTTCTTGTGGCACTCTCCCTGTGTATGTGTCTGTCTTTGTGTCCAAACTTTCACCTTTGATAAGGATTGCATTAGGAGTTTAGTCTACTCCAGTATGACCTTGTCTCAAATTATTATATATATGTAACATCTCTGTTTTGAAAGAAGACCACATTCTGGGGTACTGGGGGTTAGGGTTTTGATATGAATTTGGAGAGGTAGAATTCAACTCGTATCAAATACTCCTCCACAACAGGGTTCTCAGGCCAAAACTGATGTGAAATTTTGTAAATTCTGGTTCACTATCCATCCACAAGGCACACATCAATGTATTAAAAGTATCAAGCCACTTACAATAAAAATAATTTGACCAAAAAATAAAACACACAAAAGACCAAAATAAATAAATACTGTAAAACCCAATGATTCTCAAGTTCAGTTGACTTGGGAATCTGTTGTCCTAAGGGACACCCATTTACATCCCGTTACTGTTCCATGGAATGCCTCTCAGAAAACAATCAGATTTCAATTTGCCCAAGGTGAGAACAGCCCAAGACTTAAACCGTGGTGCTTGTCTATAACAAAAGTGAAACTAAATGCCAGGCAAGCCAGCCTGTTTGCGACAGTCCAAAACCCCATCGTCTCTGCTGGTCTCTCTGGGAGGACAGTGGGAGTGTTACAAAGTCCCAGACTTAGAAGCTCTTGGAGGTTCAGAATCAAGCGACAAAAAGAGTCACTGTCATTAAACGAGGAGGGGAAAAACATGACGCTGCCATTCCGCCAAAGCTCTTTAAATGAGGTCGTGCACTCGAGTGCAGACGATTGCTGATTACTGGCAGTGCAGGACGAGTTGATAGGAAACAATAGAGCCCGGTGGTGGCTGTTTCGTAAGCGGAAGAAAATGAGAGCGGATGCGCTCCAGAGCTGCCTTCGCTGCTGCCGCTAATCAGATCCACAGCTGGCTGCCTCGGGCAAGCGCAGCAGCAGATCTCTGGGCCCAGCCACTCGCGGGCCAGAGCTCTGCCGCCCTGGCAGCCACAGCGCTGTGGGTTGTCGCCCTGCTAATCCCGCTCTGCACATCCCCCTGCTTGACAGAGCAGGACAGAAGTCACTGTGCAGAGGCTCTTGTGCTCTCCTTTTCAAGCAGCTGCTGCTTTATTGGACGCCTGACTTTGCGATTAACTTTGGCTTATTTTTTGCCATATGCCTCTCCCAAAGCTGCTTTAGTTGCGGGTGCAAGCTGAGCGCCTGCGATTTCATTAATCCGGTACTGTCTGCTCTCAGCAGCTCCGTTCACCACTGTGTCTGCAATTGGCATTTTGCTCCCCTCCTTTGGCCTGGTTAGAACAATTGCTGGCCTATTTGTCTCGACAGGCTCATTATCGATTTAGCCCACGGACTCATATCAGACACTGCAGAGGCACCGTCTTCCTCAGACCTGATAGGAAAATATGCTAAATTTGACAACACCTGTGGAGTCTTCTTTAGCCCTGATGTGGAAATGGGAGAAAAGAACAATTGCAGTGCAGAGAGGGAGAGAACCAACCAGGGGCATTTAATTGGGAAGCACACTAGATTCAGTTATGTGAAGAAGACGTGGGTAACGATAACCAAATTTTGATGAGAAACAAATATTAAATAAACCATTCCAGAACAGATGGGGAAGTATACGAAGTCTTTGTTAAAGAAAAAACACTCAATTGAGCTCTTCCAGGTACACATAAAAGGGGATATGATGCTATAATAAAAGGCAATTGGCATTCTCTGGTTAAAAATGAAGCTTTGCAAGCAACTTCTGGGGCATTCAATTCCATCCTCTAAATCCCAAACATATCCACACGAAACAGCTGCTTACCAGGTTAAATGATTAGCTGAGCAGAAAGATCAAAGATTGACATGCCAATAAAATGTGTCATGAAACTCAAGCAAGCAGTGTCTGTAAGATAAGACTGAGCTCCTAGTTGGCCTTTATTTGAAATCAGGAAGGTCCATTTGCTTCCCCATTCCCACACCCCAAAGGACTCAAGTGCACACCCACATGCATACACTCATACACAGAGAGAGAGAGAGAGAGAGAGAGAGAGAGAGAAAGGAACACAGTTGGGTTTCTGCTGCACCATTTAGAAAAAGAAGGAAAAACTTGAGCACAAGGGGGTGTATGCATACCTGTCTCCCCTATTCATCACACCTTAAGGTAGGATATGGAACAAAATAAACATGGAACATACTGAGGAAAGCTATGGGAAAATGTTACTTGGTCCTGCTGGTGAGAAATTGAAACCCAACAAGATGGTTGTATAAATAAGAATTGTTCTTCAGTCAACAACAGATCGTAAATTCTGCCTTAGAAACCAAATCTAAGTACTACAGAAAGCTTGGAGACCAGGGAGGAAAACAAAACACAGGAGGGTGGTTAGTGATTCCCTCCAAGTGGTCTAGGGTATTCTTTCAAACTGCATCATTATGACAGCCTTCCTGCAGGGCTCTTTCTAAGCAATTCCTCCTAAATGCCCTCGGAGTTGAAACATCTTTTAAGTTCAAGGAAGAATGAATATGTGAGATGGAACACACAACCTCTTTGGGTCTATGAACCAGAGGGTGGTGTGGGAGGACATTTGATGTTAGGCATGAGAATTGCTTCAAGAGATAAAATATGGTGGAAATCCCATTTTGTTTTGTCAGAGTTTGCAACATTTTGCTAAGTTTTCATAAGCAAAGAGGGGAAAATTATTTCTAACTTCATTTCTCTTTCCTACAATAAAGTCACCCATTTTTTGTTGCTGTTTCCACTAATGAGACACTTTCACAACAGCAGAGAAGAGCTGAGATGGTGAATTTCTATTCAAATATAATGGGTTGTTACTGAGACTAAACCTAAGTGTGGCATGCCGTGGGCCCTTCTAATTCCTTTCAGAAGGCAGTATTCTCTAACCCAATGGCTTTCAGTCTTGGGAGAACACTGGTGTCACCTTGGAAGCTTTCTTAAAAAAAATAGTGATGACTAGATTTTCCCAACCACAGATTATGGTTTATAATTGGTCTGGCTGCATTGTGCAGCACTAGGAATTTTTTAAGATCCCAAGTGATTCTAATCTTCAGCCAAGGCTGAGAACCAATTTGATACTAACCCCTAGCATTGGAGTTTATTGTTCTTTCAAATATATTTATCTAGTCTCCTGTTTTAGCAATTCCCTCCCTCAGGATTCTACATGGACCTCTCTCCTGAACCACGTCCAATACCAAGAGTGTCTGAGTTGTAACGCAGTGAACGGGCCTGATACACTTTACAAGATGAACTGGGTAGTTCCCCTTTCCTATACTATCTGATTTCTCAGTCTCCCCAAATTCAGTACACCAGTCTGTGTACCAGACAGATTAAAATTTGACAGAAGAGTAAGGGAAGTTTCAGAAAGCAGTTACAAATCTAGAAAAGAATAGAAGGTTCACTAAATTGGGCTTTCCTGACCTTGAAAGGAAGATATCTCTCATAAGCATTTTCCCACTATTTACCAGGGCTCTATGCCATCATACATCAAGGTCCTCCTTCAAAGGCCACTGTCTAACATCTACCAGTAGAAATCTCCATCTTCTCCAGGAAAACCCCATCTCCTGTCACTCCCAGATCCTCCCCACCCCCATCTCCCATATCATATCCCAAATCAGATTCCTGCAGACTTGAGAAGAGGCCATATGTGTAAGACAAAGGGCAGAAAAGATCTTAGGCTCTCTACTTACTAGGGGAGAATTGAGTCTTAGTCCCACAAAAAGTGAAGATCCTGGATCCTCTGGCTGAGTTTTCTTTTGCAATAACTCATCGCTACAGCAATAGTTAGTTGTACAGTGATCTGAACCAGAGCTTTTCAATTAGGCAAATTTATCCCAGTTGGGAATATTTGTCCCTCCCCACCTTCTACACACACCAGTATAGTTTTAGCTAGGGATCTCAAACATAAGTGCCTTCAGAGTGACAGGAAGATACAATTGGTTGATGATATGGGTATATGACAGTAGAGGCTCCTGGGAACTGAATCCATTTAATACTAAAGGTATAAAAAAACAAAAATCACTGTGATATCCAAATAAAATACATTTAATGATTTAAGTCAGCCCACTGTCTCCAGTTTTTGAACTCTGATCTAAATCCATAATGAGAAAATAATATTTCCTCATTCAATCTTCAAGAAATATATCCTAGAGTCAGAAGCAATAGGAGTCACTACTGAGCTTGGAAAGGTGTTTTATTGATCTTGCATAAGGAGGAGAGGCCACCTGAATCATCAAAGGTCTATTTCAGCTCTAGTGGGTATACCCTCTGTCCCCCACTCAATGGCACCACATTTATTCTCAATGTCTATTTCCTGCCCCATCAAACTCCCCACCTCCCTTCCCCTAACACCTATTTATAGTCCCATTGTAAGTGCTACTTTTTCTACAAACCTTTTCTGCCATACTTCCCAGGCTCGTTTGGACCTCTTGTAGCACTTTGTATTTATAGGTTCGTAGAACACTTTATAATTTCAAATATCAGCTCTAGATACACTGACCAGTATAAAAATAATTTAAAAGTCAGATCATACTGCTTTTCAGTGAGGTCACATAGCAAGATAAATTGTTCAACACTGTTGGACATAGAAGTAACACAGAACTTCAATTATGTGGCATAAACCACAGAGAAATTATTTCAAATGTGTGCAAGGAAATATTGATAAGAATGTTCACAGTAGTATTGTGATTATGTATACTATCAGGAAAATGGATAATCAAATCATATTAACTAAAGAATATTCATGAAATGGACTACCATACAACACTAAAAAGAAAAGCATTAAAGCTACATATACTAAAGGATCAATCTCACAAACAATTCTAAGAGAAAAATCCAAGTCAGAAAACTATTTGTAATATGGTTAATTTATATAAAGTTTTAATATATACTTAAAATTTTTGGCTTTTTAGGAACATATAGTAAATTGTATTACTTTTCCAGGACTGCTATAACAAAAGTACTATGAATGAGTGACTTTAACACTAAAAGCTATTGTCTTGCAATACTGAAGGCTGGAAATCCAAGACCAAGGTATCAACAGGATTGATTTTTACTAAGGGTGTAAAGGAAAATCTTTTCACTGCTTCTCATCAAGCTTCAGATAGTTTTCTGGTAAATTTTGCTGTTTCTTGACTTTTAAGTGCATCAGTTTGATGTCTGCCTTCATCTCTACATGGTATGCTCCTTCAGTGTGTGTGTCTATCCATATTTCCAAATTCTCCCTTTTTATAAGCGCACAGCCATATTGGTTTGGGGCCCCTCTAATGATTGAGTCTCAACTTGATCATTTGCAAAGAACTTATTTCCAAATAAGATCATATTCAGGGGTTAGGATTTAAACATCCTAAAGGGAGTAAAATTCAACTGCTAACATAAGTGTATAAAGAAATGCATGGTTGCTGGGAGCTGGGTATGTAGCTCACTGGGAGAGTGCTTGCCTAGTCTGTGTAAGGACCTAGGTTCCATCTCCAGCACCACACAAAAAGAATTCATGGTAATGATTAATGACAAATTAAGGGAATTAGTTACTTCATGGAAGAAGAAAGAATATGTGTTCAGAAAGAAGTTAACAGGGTCTTCAACTGCAATGGAAATATATTATTTTTAAATGCTGACCATATTGCCCTTGCCTGGCATGCATGAGGGCCCAGGTTCTAACTCCAGCACCACATACACAACTGAGTGTCTGAGCAATAAAAACCAGATGAACAACTAAATAAAATTGATTGTCTCTTTCTCGTGCTCTCACACTCTCTCTCTTTCTTTAAAAACAAAAACAAAAACAAAAAAAGCTGACAATGAGTATACAAGTGTTCCCACTATTATTCTTTAGAGTTCTTTTTAAATTTAAAATACTTCATGTTAATTATAAAACATATACTTTATGACACACTACATTATACTGTAAAATGCCTGAGGGAAGGATCACTGTATCAGGGGCCTAGTGCAATGCTCAGTGCATAGTAGGCATATGTGTTAGTTAGCTTTGCAATACTGTGACCAAAATACCCATCAAGAACAATTTGGAGGAGGAAAAGTTTATTTTGTCTCAGTTTCAGAGGTTTCAGTACATGGTTAGCTGACTCAATTCCCCTGGCCTGAAATGAGGCAGAATATCATGGTAGAAGGGCATGGCGGAGGAAAGTTGTTTACCTAACAGCAGCCAAAAAGCAGACAGAGAGAGCACAGGAGGCCTGAGACAAAAGATATAATCCCCCAGACTGTCCCCAGTGACCCACTTCCTCCATCCATGCCTCACCTCCCCACAGTTACCACTCACTAATCCATTCTAATCAGTCATCCATCAAATGGATAAATGCACTGTTAGGTTATGGCTCTCTTAATCTTATAATTTCATCTCCTGTGTTAACACAGGAGCTATTGGGGGACACCTTATATCTAAATCATAGCATCCTGTCCCTGGCCCACAAAAGTTCATATTCATATCACAGTGCAAAATGTGTGTAGTCCATCTCCAACATTCCCCTTAATCTGAGCATTTCCAGAATTGGTCAAAAATCCAAATCCAAAGTCTCCTCTGAGAATTAAAGTTAACTCCTTGCTGTGAACCTCTATAAAAGGTAAAATCAAGTTACACACACACACACACACACACACACACACACACACGCTGCATAATCACACAGAATAAATATTATTAATCCAAAAGGGAGGAATAGGGGCATAGAAAGAAGGGATGGGATTAAAATAAGACTGAAACCCAGCCAGGGTTACACAGCAACAAGATGCGAGTTTCAGCTGGCTGTGTAGTTCAGCGGCAATGGCTTTGCTTCTTTTGATGCATAGAGCCTTCCTCTTAGCCTGGCTCTGTACACAGCCAGAGGTTTTCCCAGCAGATGTCCAACATTATTGGCATCTCTTCATCTGGGAGTCTCCACTGCAGCTGCAGCTTCCTTCTCACAGTTTTATGCATCATTCTACCTGTAGGGATGCAACCCTGCTATACTTTGCTTGGCCTCTAAGACCTTGTCTTGAAAACTTGACCCCCTAACTCCCTCACTCCAGCATCCTTCATTCCTGAAGATTTAACACTACCTGGATGAAGTCATGATCTACCAGCAGTTCAAGTAGTCATTGGACTCCGTTGGACCATGGCTGCTAAGCACAGTGAATTGAATTCTAGGATTGCAACTTCCTAAGTGCCCCTGTGTGAACAGGGTGTCTCTTCTCAAAGGGGTTTCCCCATTTGCACCCTTGATTCTGCTGTGAGAGGTGTGGTCTAGTTGATTCCTGAGAATCCCCATTCCTCGAAATTCTTCAAGGCATCATTCCTATTGTCTTTTTGCAAAGCAGATAGCTTCTCAGTAAATGTAGTAATCTCTTCAACAACCACACCTTCCTGGGCCCCAATTTTACATGCCCTTTTCTGGCCAAACTACCAGAAAGTTTTAAAAATTGTTCCTCTCTGTTTTTTGTTTTGTTTTGTTTTTGTTTGTTTTTATTTTTTCTTTCTTCCTTTTTTTTTTGTTCTTGAGTCTCACAGTAAACCTGAATAAAAACTCCCAGCAATACCCATGCCACAGCCTAAATGCTGAGTTGCCTTAAAATCTCCACTAGATTAATTAGTCTATATCTTTAAATTCAGCTTTGTACAAAGCCTCAGGACATGAGTAAAATGCAGACAACTTATTTGCCAAAATATAACACTTGCAGACTCTAGTCCAGTTCCTAACTCAGTCTCATTTCCCTTTGAAATCTCATGAGCACAGTTTATACGGTCCACTTTCCTATCAGCATCCCATGCTCCCACAGGAATTACCCACTACTCTACTGCCAACATTCTAAGACTTCTCTGTCTTACTTTTCCAATTTTTTTTCACCAACCATTTCCAAAAGCGTCTGAGCCACATGATCAGGTATGTTACAGCAATGATCCCATTTCTGGTATCAGTTTCCGTGTTAATTAGAAAACTCATATCTGTGACTGAGATACCTGACCAGAACAATTTAGAGGAGGAAAAGTTTATTTTGAGCTGAGGGTTTCAGAAGTTCAGTCCATGGTCAGCCTACTCCTTCACTCTGGGCCCAAGGCATGTCAGAGGAAAGCTGCTCACCTCATGATGGCCAGAAAGCAGAGAGAGAAGTAGAAGCTCCAGGGACAAACTATATCATCCCCAAGGCAAGCCCGTAGTGACCCACTTTCTTTAGCCACGCCCCATCTGCCTATAGTTAACACCCAGTTGGTCCTTTTAAATTTTTAATCCATCAAACCCAATGATTAGTTTACAGCTCTCATAATCTAATGAAGTCACCTCTGAACATTCTTACATTAACATAGAAGCTTTTAGGGGACACTTCACATCTAAACCATAATGGCATATAACTAATCCTCAAATTAATTAATGTGTTGGACTTTATCACTACCTATGTGTGACAAAACTGAGGAGCAAATGAGGAATCAAGTTAAGGAATCTTGTGGTGCAGGTGATCATCAGAGTCAGGCCCCTCATGTGGTCTAACCTTTTAAATATCATCCCTTTTCCTTGGTGTGTATGAGGAAAACTGAAGACTTCATAAATCTGAGGAGCAATTACTTCTTTATTCTTGTCACTGTATACTCAGTTGCTTGGGCAGAGGTACCCAGATATTCATAGGCCCTGGCATCTTTACTGACAAACCCACTATTCAAGGAAGTTAGAGACCTAGATATTAATATGTGGCTATTCCAGTCACATTGATTGCCCCCATATGAATCTTGTCTGGGTGCAGGTAGGCAGCCTTGAAGAATTATAGTGATCACATCTTTCTTATGACAAAAACATATAAATGAGCTGGAAGGATCTAAAAGGAAGAAAAAGATATCACATAGCACATCATTAAGAATGAGGTAGCTAGTAAGTGTGTCCAATTCCCAATTGTTTTTTAAAGAAAGAGCGAGAGACAGAGAGGGAGAGAGAATCAATTTTGTTTATTATTTCATCAGGCCTTCATTTCTCCAACACCTAGCTGAATATGTGGTGCTAGGGTTTGGTCTCGGGTCCTCGTGCATGCCAGGCAAGCACTTCAACCACTGAGCTACTGTACCAGCCCTCAATTTCCAATTATTTCTCCTTATTTGGAAATTGTTTCTTGGTCCACAGAGGTAACTCTTCTCACCAAGTTTCTACTATGTGTCTTAACACCTCCGATTTAGTTGATAAGACCATGAATGCACACCAGACGAAGGCTTACTAAGTAGATGTGGATGAGAATCTGTATGTGGTAAGTATCAGTCTCTAAAGCTGAATGGAACTTCAGAATCTGAATGTAGACACTGCAGGGTGGTTATATTCTACCTGTTGGATAGGAAGTCTAGCAAAAGGGTCTTCAGAGAAAGAGAGAATGAGAGCAGGCATACCAGTGACTCATGAGACAATAAGAAATAGAAATAGGAGAGACTCAAAGAGTTTTCAAGTGTTCATTCTAGGACCTTCCTCATACCATTCCAGGCCTTTCTATCCTTGGGTTCTATGAAAGATACCTGTATCTTTAAATATCAATTTTACTTGAGCAAGATCAAGTTGGTTTCTGTTACTTGAGCTCTTTGGTTAAAGAGACCTGACTAATATATCTTGGCAGATGGTGGCAACAAAGCACAAAAGAGAAAGGAACTGACTTTCACAGCTAGCAGGTGGCAGGAGGGATGTGCCCCATCTCATTCTTTCAGCCTCGCCCACTCGCTACCTTTACATCCCACTCAGCAGACAAATTTCCATTTTTTTCAATGCAGAGTGAGAAACAAATGAAAGAAACAAATCATTCTAAATTATTAGTCTAAGCCAAATGGAGCTGGACAGCCTCCAGCTACCCACTCAGCCACCTTCAAGCATCTGTGCCCCAGAGCTAAACGGAAACAACTAAGCCAGCAAGAATTTTTCTTTGGGAGCACACAGGAACCAGGGAAGTGGGACACAGAAGCATTCAGGGAATGTAAAGGGTCTTAAATTTGAGTGACAAAAGTAGGACCTGGCAAAAAGAGAAGCAGGAGTGGGCAGAACCACCAAATATCTTCTTTAACCTCATTAAGGACCATATTAGTCACTGTTGAATGAGTCAGTGACAGTTTGCTGCCAAGAAAGAAAAAAAGACAGTCATTTATTGGTGTGCCTCCTTGTCTATCAGGTACCCCACCCACCCTGGCAACAGGCTTATGTTAGATAAACAGCATTGTCTTTTAAAAAATTGCACAGAATTAAACTGTGTTGGAACCATGAACATCTGTAATCATGCCTTCTTCAGTTTTGTACTACAGTAATTAGCCTGATGCCTGATTTAGATTTGGTATTTAATATCTGCCTGCTGAATGTTTTATCAAATTGATCAGATTAGACATATCCCCTTGACTTAGCCACCAAAGGTGAATATTTAATATTGATGCATATAGCTAACGTTTCCCCCCAAAAGGGAGAAAGCCAGAAATTTACTTTTCTACCCCAAATGTTCAAAATGGTGTCTCCCACACTGTAGCATAACTAGGAAGACAAAAATAAGAAAATGTCCTGAAGCACCCGTGTTATAGAGGGATTGCTTCAGCACCCAGCAAAGTAAGACAGTGAAGCATCCTCTACTCAAGTGGGAACACAGCACTTCTCCACTATGCAATCCACCTGTGTTCCTTTCCTCAATTCCACATTCCTATCAGAATCAAAGGTTTTCATCATTTGATTGAGAGATGTTATGAGCGCTGGAGCTGGAGCTCAATGATAGATGACTTACCTAGCATGTGCAAGGCCATGGGTTTGATCCCCAGTACACATACATTCAAAAAAGACAGCTTTTGAGTGCCCCAGAGGAGTTAAGAAATAGGGGAATGACCACTTGGGACAGTTCAGAGGGGGCTCAGCAAAGCTGCAATTCTGACAAATAAGCCACCAATGATAGGTGGGCTAGAAGCCATTCCCAAAAAGACTCCACGAGGAATCAAGGACAACACAAAGGACTAACATGACTTTGTAGCCATGGGCAGTGCTTCCCAGAATGCGCGTGGATCATCTGCATGATTGGTCCTGCTTCCATGGGACCCATTCCATTGATGGAGGATGCCATTTCATCTTTTGCTGCTGCCTTCATTCTGCCACCTGTAGTTTCCTGAGTGAGGTCTCCTCCAGCTCCCTCTCTAGAACCCATTCCATTTTCTATTCTTCTCTAGGTCTTAGAGACCCTTACTTCAAATTTCTATGGTCAGAACCATCTGAATCTTTTTGCTTCCCTTTATAGTACAACATTCTGGAATAATCTATAAGTCCTGCATGCTTGAGGGGGGCTTTTCTTATAATTCTCAATACCTTTCTAACTATCCATCTATCCATCTCTAATATCTTTCCCACAGTGCTGAGGAATTGAATCCAAGGCCTCAGGCATGTTGGGCAAATGCTCTACCACAAAACAGCACCTCTAGTCTTCTCTTAATTAATCTCTTCTATCTCAAAAAAATTGCCTTTTAAAGCTTATTTACTATGGACTCCACTAGCCCCTTTTATAAGTTTAAAAACCTTAAACTGACCCTTTTTTCTCTCTTTGCATTTCAGCTATAATTCTCATTCTTTTTGAGGCCGTACATAGATCCTTCCAACACCCTAAAGAACATTTCATTCATTTTCAGGAAAATACTGAAGACAAAAGTAAACATTTCTTGACCTTATCTTCATGTAACATCTTAACAGGAATCATGAGACTATCATTTTGCAAAATTTTTTGAAAGAACAAACCTTAGCTCTTTTATTTCTCAAGATTGTTCCTAAAGGGATTTCAGAGCAGGGCTGTAAACAGGAAATTTAAAAGGCTGTAGTCTCTGCTAACACTTCTTAACCAAGATCTGAAGTCTCTGAATCCTAGGTTCTATTTAGGCTTTTAAGGTACAGAGAGGCCCAGGAGAGATCTCAGAAAATGGAAGCACTTAGTCACCAGTTGGGATTTTGCTCCAATTTTTTTACTCTCTCAGTTGTTCTACTGTAGTGAACTGAGCTTGTATGAATGAGAACTGCAAGAATAACTTTTCTGCAAGAGTCAAGGATAGAAGTTAGGGTCCTAACTTTACCTTGGGCCTTAATCCTCAGTCTTCCAAATATTGATCAATCTAATAAATGAGGTATCCTCTGGTATTGGTGCTACTTAAGATAGAAGGAATGGAGGATAAAAAAAGAACAGGGGAGAGAGAAATGAGGGAAAAGATAACTTCTTAACTCTCTTCCTTCCTCTAACTCAGTTACATCCTTACCTGAGAAATCCCTTTGTATATATATGACTTGCATGTTTTGTTGTCCTTTCACTAAAGTTTCTTTTTCTTGCACTCTCCACAAGTGGCTAGTGGCTTTAATTTTAAACTCAACTAAAATTAAATTAAAAATTCAGTTCCTCAATCACACTAGCCACATTTTAAGAAGTCAGAGGCTACCTGCAGTAATGGCTACTCTTTGGAAAGAACAAGTATAGAGCATTCCCATCATTACAGAAAGTCCTAACAAACAGCAATGTAATCTAAGCAGTGGAGAGAAGAGAGGAAAGGTGGAGTTCCATAGAGCTCAGTGAGTGACCAAGAAGTTTTTTTCACAAAACAGACTCAGTGGCAGCAATAATCATAGCCTAGCATTCACTGAGCACCTACTGGGGTTGTTTCCATTGTACAGACAGGAAGAAAAGATTATGTAATATGCCCAAGCTTACACAGCTAAGAAGTAATAGAGACAAGTTAGAATCTAGGCCACTGAGTTCCAAGAGCCCTTTCTTAAAATCACCATGCTCTAGTGTGTGATAAAGGATCCACAGAATTGGAAAGAAGAATTACTCATACCAGATTAGATAGAGCCTATTATAGCAATATTCGAAAAACAAAGGCTATGCTTTTGCAAACATTGGCTACAGGTTTCCATTACCTACTCAGAGGAAAGGGGAAATCAATACCTGCACCCAGCAGTTTGTCCTTTGTGTATGTATATTCAGGTGTCAGTAAGTTATAAAATGCATGCTCATTAATTTTCCATAATCTCTAATAATCCTTTAATTGTCATCCTAGACTTTCTAAATTGTAAACTCCGTGGAACTGGGGATCATGGCTGTCTTTGACATGACTGCATCATCATATTTAATAGCAGTATCTATTAGAGTATATAGTAGCCTCTCTAAATATATTTATGCAAGAATAATAAAGAAAATAGTAAAGCTAATTTCATCAAGTTTTGCTATGCATAAATATGTGATTATTGAAGTCAGACTTTGATATGTATTATAGCCAAAACTATGCACTCAGCACCCTTTTCACAATGCCTTTTAACTTAATGGGTATTTGTGGATTTAGCAATTCAGTATGTATTCCTTTTCCTGTGGTACAGCACCCCAATTACTGTTTGGGAAATGATCCTTCCTCATTGGCAGATTTGGATTACTGTCAGTCAAGGAAATATGTCCTCCTTAAATTAAATGACAAAAAAACATAAACCAGCCAAATCCTACTTCCAGACTAGGACTGATGAGTGAAGCAGCACAAACACAGACAACCATTTAGAACAGCTTCACTCCAGCTATGATGCCTCTATGATTGTCTTTTGGTTGTTACTCCTAAATCCCTGGCACTTTCTTCATTTTGCCTTTGCTGAAATTATTTTCTCAGTTTTCTTTTCAGTTATGTGAGCACCCTGTATCCTGCCCAAATGAAACAAACCATAACAAGAGAAAATAATTTTTAATTAGTCAAGTTGATTTCACATACTTTAAATAAAAAAAATTGAACTAGCACATCTAAGGAGCTTTTCGCATCACACCACCTAGGGCTGACTACTTAATTTGTGAGGTTCAGGGCAAAATAAAAGTGAGAGGCTACTTATATAAATCAGCAGAAAAGTATTACTTAAGATATTAAAAAAAAGAAAGAACCTAAGCACACATCTTGGTGTTTTTTTTTTCTTTTCTATTTAATATTCTAAATAAAAGAAAAAAATCATGATCTTAATTTACTATAAATTTTGCCATTTACATTTATTGTACAATGCCTTTTATAATGCAAATAGCAGAGCATTTAACTGATATGCAGAAATACTAAAATTTAATTGATATGCAGAAATACTAAAATTATACAACTCATAGTTTGTGGCTCATACTTGTATATGTATTCTGTTCTTATGAGAACAATGGAAATATTGAAAGTCCACCATAATTCTATCCTTGTGAGGTATCAGGAAGGCTCCAAGTGGATGGGGTGGCAATGAATAACAGCATACACACATAGTGCTTTTATTTCCTATGCTCACACATCTACACCAATATCCCATTGGACTTCCCCCCCAAAAAATCCAAAGATAAAATTATTAAGAATTTCAGGATAATAACACCAGACTACTAGTCTACTAACACTTCTGGGCATGGGACTCTGTACTACTGAGGTCAATACTATAAAAACCAGCCCTGATACCATTCTTGCATTTGAAGCAATAGCAGTCAAACCACTTATCTTTCCATCAGCTTCTGTCCTAAAGTTGGTTTGACCTCTGAACATATCACTGCAAGGAGGTATCTCTGTCTGGTGGTTCAATCCAGTATTCTTTTTACAGAATTCAAGGAGAATAATAGGAGATGGAGTTTCAAATAAAGATTCTGTTTTTCCTATTTAGGTGAGCTTCAGAGATATCTCTGTAATCCCACTTCAGAATGAACACAAAGAAAAACAATCCCTGAATATTCTGCTGTTCTTGTAACTGCACATGAAGGGAGATTTTACACGGCAGACAAGAATCCAACAGTGGCTTGCTACTAGAAAAAATAAAAACATTTCAGGAAGCATTATCTGCAAGCCCAAAAGTCGACTTTCCTCATTCCCAAAGCCTCAGCTCTGCCTGCCTATGGCAATTCAGATGCATTTAAATCATAGAATCTCATGATTTCAAATTGAAAGAGAACTTTGAGGTCATCAGCTCTATCATTTTACAGATGAGGTTAGGTGATTTTTCTGAAATCAAAGTGCTATTTAATAGCAACACCAGGCAGAGACTTTAATTCTTAACTTTTACCCCCTTCATTAGCCATGGCATTCTTTCTCCTAAGGATAAAAATTACATGATTTATTTGTTCCATGCTTTTGAAATTACAAAATTATAGAAATACAGAACAGATTAGTGATAAGTACTAGTTATAAAAGACATTCATTGGGGAAAACTGGGCAAAGTGTACACAGGGTCTCTTAATATTATATTGAATATAATACATTTGAGTCTATAATTTTCTCAAAATTAAAAGTTTAATTTGAAAAAATTAATAAAGTACACATTTAAATTTGACTTCACTATTTAAGATAAATAATAAAGGAAGTTAAATGTTAAATTGATAATAATTGAAATACTTTATTAACCCTACTGTTTCTTATAAGTGACTTGGGGTTGTATAGACCATAATTTTGTATGTTATTCCTAATTTTCATGTTATTATCATTAAGCCTATCCTTCAAAGTTATTTTGCCTTGTGAGCTATCTGACAACACATTTTCCAAAAATGCAAGATACCCAGGACCCAGAATATCATAACGAGATGATCAAGAATGTTTATTTACATTGTGCCAAATTCAGAGATTATATACATCAGGCAGCACATGTAAACACCTTGTTTCATCTCTTCAAGTGTCTCAATGAAGGAGGAGAGAAAAAAATTAAAGAATATCCATGGAATACAAAACCACCTAACAAAATTTATTAAGGTCATTTTGGGCTGTTGGAACACATCCTGCAAGAGGAGAGAATATTAGAGTGTTCCAAACTTGTCAGAGTATTAGTCCATTTCACTCTGCTGTAACATAATGCCTGCGGCTAGGTAATGTACGAAGAAAAGATTTATTTAGCTCATAGCTTTAGAGTCTGAAAGTCCAACCTTAGGCAGCCCCATTTGTTCAGTCTCTGGTAAGGGCCTCACGGCAGATGGCATCATAGTAGGAGCACATGCAAGAAGGATCACATGATGAGACAGCGTTCCAGAGAGTGGAGACAGGCCAGTAACAACCTCTCTTGAGGGAACTAAATAGGGCCCCACAAGAACTATTCTAGTCCCTTCCAAGGGCTGCTTTCCCAATGACCTAATTATTTAACAGCACTAAACCCCACCCCTTAAACATTCCACCACCTCCCAACATCAACTCACTGAGGACCAGACTTCCAACACATGAACCATTGAAGGACAGACTCAAACCACAGCAATCTGCCTCATCGCAAATTAAACAAATAAAGATGGTGCCGTTTTCCTGACTAAAATTAGTCTCAACTGAACCATCTGTACCAACTACCATCAGAGAAGAATTATTCATTCCTTGATCAGATATATCCTCTGTAATAGGCATTTTAGAATGTAACTTTAAAGAGAGGAAGAATGGAGACATTAAAATTCACAACAAGAATAATGAATTGTCTTCAAAGGAAGTTCTAAACAGAGAAGCTCTTTGTTCTACAGAATTCCCAGTGGGTCAACTTTGATTCCATCTGGAGGTAGAGCTAAAGCATATTCACTAAGAGGCAGAATATATTCAAGGGTGACTGAACTGCCTTTTCACAGACACGATTGCTTCATAAACAATCATGAAGCAGAGGTTACCTATGTTATTAGAATCATTAGGTGTGAGTACATGAACAAAAAGTATCAGTGCACCACTTTGGCATTTATCCTAATTTTATTTTATTCTAGCATTTGAGACAAAATGAGGATACTTTAGCACACTTGGACTTACTTAAGAAAACAACTATTTCCTTTTATAAGGAAAAGGAAACAAAATATTTGTTTCACTTATTTATCCATTCATTCCGGGTTTTTTTTTT
>PVKS010031431.1:0-23452 GCA_004027875.1 Aplodontia rufa | reverse complement strand
ATGCATGGAGATATGAGGAGGAAGTTGGAGGTGCTGTGGAGACACCTGCCCATCCCCAGATTAAGAAATGCCAGTACCACGGAACCACTGCTAGCAAACCTGCAGGAGTTGAGCACAGATAAACCAATAGAGAGGCCATGTGGGCTGCAATCAGCAGGGCCACAGACTGGAGCTGCATAAGACTTTTGGAGAGAATATCATGATGTCATGTGCTCCAGATGCCGGAAATGGAACTTCCAGGACTTGTTTGTCCATCTGGATTTCAGTCTTGTTTTGGTCCCATTCCTTCTTTCTACACCCCTATTCTTTTGAATGGAAATATTTACTATGTGCCTTTTTTCTTTCTTTTTTTTTTTTAGAGAGAGGGGGGACAATGAGAGAAAGAGAGGGAGAGGGAGGGAGAAAGAGAGAATCAATTTTATTTAGTTTTTCATGTAACCATCATTGCTCGAAGACTTCATTGTGTTCATGACCACAGCCAGTGTCATAGTAAAAGGAGAAAAGTTAAAAGCATTCCCACTAAACTCAGGAACAAGATAAGGATGTCCCCTCTCATTATTCTTTTTTTTTTTAATAAAGAGAGAGGGACAGTGAGAGAGAGAGAGAGAGAGAGAAAGTAAGAATCAATTTTCATTTAGCTTTGCATGCGGCTTTTGGTGCTCCGTGACATCGTTGTGTATGTGGTACTGGGGTTTGAACCCACGTACTTGGGCATGCAGGCAACTGCCACAGCCACTGAGCCACCGCTCCAGCTCCCTCTCATCACTCTTACTCAATACAGTCCTTGAAACACTAGCCAGAGCAATCAGGCAAGAGAAGGAGATCAAAGGGGTACAAATAGGTAAGGACAAAGTCAAATTAACTCTATTTGCTATTGATATGATCCTATATGTAGAAGACCCAAGAAACTCCACCAAAAGACTGCCAGAGCTTATCAATGAATTTGGCAAAGTAGCAGGATACAAAATCAATACTCATAAATCAATAGCTTTTCTATATTCCAACAGAGATTCAGCCAAAGATGAAATAGGGAAAACCATCCCATTCACAATAACCTCAAAAAAAAAAAAACTTGGGAATTAATATAACTAAGAAAGCAAAAGACCTCTACAGGAAAATTATAAAATACTGAAGAAAGAAATAGAAGAAGACCTGAGAAGATGGAAAGACATCCCATGTTCTTCTTGGATAGGTAGAATTAATATAGTCAAAATGGCCATTCTGCCAAAAGCACTACCCAGATTCAATGCAATCCTCAGCAAGACACAAATGACATTCTTCACAGATATTAAAAAATCAATCAATTATTTGATTCATTTGGAAGAATAAGAGACCCAGAATAGCCAAAGCAATACTTAGAGAAAAAAACAGCAAAGCAGGAGGCATTACAATACCCGATCTGAAACTAGACTACAGAGCTGTAGTTATAAAAACAACATGGTATTGGTATCAAAACAGACATGAAGACCAATGGAACAGAAGATACAGAGAAAAAAACCACAAATCTATAGCCATCTGATATTTGACAAAGGTGTCAAAAATATATCTTGGAGGAAAGACAGCCTTTTCAACAAATGGTGCTGGGAAAAGTGGGCAGCCAAATGCAGAAAAATGAAATTGGATCCGTATCTCTCACCCTGTACTAAACTCAAATCAAAATGGATCAAAGAACTAGGAATTAAATCAGACACCTTACAACTGTTAAAAGAGAAAATAGTGTCAACACTGCACCATAAATGAGCTGGCACCACTTAACAAGACCTCCACAGCACAAGAAATACAACCAAGAACCAATAAGTGAGATGCTATTAAACTAAAAAGCTTGTGCTCAGCTAAGGAATCAATTAAGAATGGGAGGAAAGAGACTACAGAATGGGAGAAAATCATGGCTAGCTACTCCTCTGATAGGGGATTAATATCCAGGATATACAAAGAACTCAAGAAGCTTAATACCAAAATCACAAATAACCCATTAAATAAATGGACAAAAAAGCTCCTCAACATAAGAAATGTAAAAGGCCAATGAAGATATGAAAAAATGTTCAACATCTGTAGTTATCAGGGAAATGTAAATCAAGTCTTCATTAAGATATTACCTCACTCCAGTCAGAATCCCAAAGATCAAGAATACAAACAGGTACTAATGCTGGAGAAGGTGTGGGGAAAAAGGAACCATTATACATTGTTAGTGGGACTGCAAACTGGTTCAACCACTCTGGAAATCAGTGTGGAGATTCCTCAAAAAATTAGGGATGGAACCACCTTATGACCCAGCTATCCCACTCCTGGGTATTTTCCCAGAAGATATGAATTCCGCATACTACAGCAACACAGCTAAATCAATGTTTATAGCAGCACAATTCACAATAGCTAAATTATGGAATCAACCCAGATACCCATCACTGGATGAAGAAACTATAGATAGATGATAGATAGATAGATAGATAGATAGATAGATAGATAGATAGATAGATAGATGATAGATAGATAGATTTTTTTTCATCTATTTTTTTCCATGACACTTAATGGTGTATGTTGTGCTGGAGTTTGAACCTGGGTCCTTGAGCATGCCAGGCAAGTGCTCTAACCACTGAGCTCCACCCACAAAGAACACAGTCTTCAAAGGATTGAGTTTTAGAGACTTATCTTTTCAGATTACTAGTGGTAGTGTGGACCATAAGTTTAGAAACAAATCCAGACCTCTGTACTCATATTCTGGCCATGTCACTTACTAAAATGAGCTTGAGTGAATCATAGTCTTCCAGCATCCTGGTCTTTTACATGTAATAAATCAAGATAATATTGGCCCTGGTAGAGGACTGCAAGGGAAATGTTTGGCTATGATGCTTACCTTTTTTTTCCAATACTGGGGATTGAACCCAGGAGTGCTCTACCACTGAGCTATATCCGAAGTTCAGTCTTTTTTTTTATTTTGAGACAGGGTCTAGCTAAATTGCTGATGCTCATCTCATACTTGCAGTCCTTCTGCTCAGCTTCCCAAAGTGTCTGGGATTACAGGTGTGCACCACCAAACCCAGGGAATACTCACTTTTTATTTCTGTTCCCCCATGATGGCAACCACATCTGCTTGGTCAGAAAGTGACAGATAGGGAGGCTTCACCTGTCATCCCTGCAAAAGCAGGGGTCTCTCCAGGGAAAAGAAGCCTTCTCTTATCCTCCTGGCCCCTTGGGTTATCAGCCTTTTCCTCTCTCTTCCAGTGTTTCAAGCAAGGCTGCCCATAGCACAGCCTTTATTTCCTTTCCACCCATTTTTAATCCACCTTCCTCTAATATCTGCATTCTGCCATATCACATTATGTAAACTTCTCCCCAGCACTCAACGACAATCCTGTTGACCTCATTTCTCAGCCTTTATCCATTTTAAATTCTCTGAAATAAAATATCCTTTCTATAACACACTGCCATGTCATTCTCTGTTTATATAACACATTGGATTCCTGTTCATATAACATTCTGTTCACATTACACATCCACACCATACCCTATTCACAAAACACACTGTTCATATACACTGTTCACATCATACCTTAACATAATACCTCATCCATATAACATATACTGCCCATATCATATTCTGTTTATATAACATACTATCCAATCCTATCCTGATCATATAACACAGTGTCCATATCATATCCTGTTCACATAGAGTTCATATAATATACTGCCCCATCACACTCTCTTCATATAACACCCTATCTGCTGAATATCTGGATAATATAGCACTGTCCACATAAAATCCTTTTCATATAACACACTGTCCCATCTGAGAAGTTCTTTGCTATCTTGCTTCCCTGACTCCACTCATCTTCCAAGCTCCCCAATCTCTTTCTCTGTGTCCCCAATTCCTTGTTCTACTCTTTAACTTTACTGTTGACTCTGCTGCTGTAATGAAAGTTGATTGATGGCTTTCCTTAACTGCTGTATTAATATAGTACCTATACAACAAAGACACTGGCACAGCTCAAGTCATTTAAAATAAAGTAATATAAATATCACTTTTGTTCTAGTCTGGATTGCAATCGATTGGTTTTCTTCCTCCCTCCCTCCCACTCTCCATTCCTTCCTTCCTTCCTGGGATTGAACCCAGGGTGCTTTACCACTGAGCTGCAACCCCAGTCCTTTTCATTTTTATTTTGAGACAGGGTCTTGCTACATTGCCAAGGCTGGTCCCGTACTTGTGATCTTCCTGCCTCAGCCTCTGGAGTTGCTGGGATTACAGGTGTGCACCACCATTCCCGGCTGCAGTCAGTTTTGAAGGTGTGGCACCCTGCAAAGAATTCTGCTTATTTTGTAGGTGTGGCTACTCTTTTCTCAGAAGGATGGTCTAGGGAGACCTTACAGTATATAAAGCATCCGTGTTATAGCCGAACTGACTCTACTTTTCCTCCCTGCACTGAAGACAAATCATTGATGTCTGCTCTACCATTCATTCATCTTAGAGAACTTAAGATAAAATGCTAATGACGAATATGTAATATTTCAGCCACATGAACAGGCCATCAAAAAACTATATCAACTCCCTTTAGAAGAGTAGTCTTTACATCCTTAGAGATTTTTCCCAACCCTGAAGGACTCAATGAAAAACCTAGTTTAAAAAGTTCCATTGCACTTGATAGCTCTCAATTGCTAAATTCCAAAACAGAACTGTTATTATGGAAAATAGTATAGCATAATGTTGCCTATTAATTTGATGTAATATAATTAAATCAATGAGAGAAAAAAGAAAAAATAAGATTCTCATAAAGTAGTTTTTTAAAAATTCAAAAATTGACTCTATTTTTGACATATTTACAGAGTAAAGATCTGTAAGTGTTAAATATTATGTTCTGCCTCAAAAATAAAAATATATTCACCTGTCATAACTCTGCCAAGAATGGAAAATAATTTATATTGCTTGCTAGAATGTTACATGTAATTCATAATGAACTTGAAGTATGACAATCCACTTAACCTTTGCAACATCAGTATTGTCTCAAATTAAGGAGTTAAGGAGACTAAATTTAAGTCACTTGCCCAATGTCACACACACTGGATGGCTGGGCCAGGGTTTTACTGCATGTCATCTGGTTCCAGAGGCCACATTCTTCAGAGGGGACAATCAAAGAAAAGAAAAAAAAAAGTGAGTCAATAAGAGGACTAATTTTCCACACTTAAGAATTCCTTTCCCTATAAAATGATACATACATAAAACAATCTGTATAAAAAACTTATTTGGTGAAATAACACATGTATACACACACAGTAGCTCAATGTATTCCAAACTTAAGTAAAAAGGTTTTAAAAACATGGGAAAAAATATGCTAACCTCAACAACAAAACCCTCAAGTACAGCAATTAACAATAAGCTAAAAGGCTAAGTAAAATACATAACGAAAAGTAAAAATGAAATTAAAATTAACTGCCGAAAGAACTCTCAAAAGTAAAAATTAAAATGTGAGCCAGATATATCTTAAAAGAAATCAGTGTTTATTTTGCCCCAGGGGACATCCAACAGGTATTTGAACAGAAAAGAATTAAGGAAGGCTTGGAGGACGAAAGCACATTATCCCTTCAGAGATCACCAACGAAGAGAGCTTTGTATTCTAAAACATGGTAAGAAAATCAGAAGAAAGGAAATGCATATAAGTAATTACAAATTTTTATCATGTGCCATGTAATAGCAGCATGAGAAATTAAACAAAAAAAGCCTAAGGCAGCAGGCAGCTCTCAAACCGTCTTTTGTCAGCAGGTGTCTTTCAAGCTGTATTAGCTACTTCGAAAAATACGGAGCCAATGCGTTATTCTCACAGAGCGGTTTTGTCTCTATCACTGTGAAGTTCTCTCATTAATTCTGACTCCAGTGGATGTTATTTTACGTGTGGGCTGGTTTGCACATTTTCCTAGTTATTACCTATTGTTCTCTCATCCTAAGGAATCAGCCAAAATTGTCATGAGGGCTTCATGCTCCAGTTACCCTCTACCAACCAATTTTCAAATTCCTCTTAAAAAGTTTCTCTGATCTATAACGTGTTTCTACTCTTTTGTTCTGTCTCATTTTATATTTGAAAATAAAAAGGACAAAAACTTTAAGTGCTTTAATATAAAGAAATAGCTTTGAACGTAAGAGCCCTGGGGCTGGTGGGGTGGTTCAGCGGTTACAGCAATTGCCTGGCAAGCACGAGGACGGGGGTTCAAACCCCAGCACCACGTACACAGCAGAGTGTTGGAGCAACAAAAGCCAGGTGAAAAACTAAATAAAATTGATTCTCTCTCTCTCTCTCTCAATGTCCCCCTCTCTCTTAAAAAAAATAGGAGTCATGATTTATATATAAATTTAGCACAATTTCTTTTATTTTAAAAAATCATCAAGAATTTACTGATCACGGGCTGAAGCGGTAGCTCAGCAGTTACAGCGCTTGCCTGGCATATGTGAGGATGCAGGTTCAAACCCCAGCGCCACATACACAACAGAAGTGTCAGAGCAACGAAAGCCACATGAAAAACTGAATAAAAATTGATTCTCTCTCTCTCTCTCACACACACACACACACACACATACACACACACACATTGTCCCTTTCGCTTGGAAAAAAAAAAAGAATTTATTGATCAATTATATTGTGTCCCATACTGCAGGAAAACTTAATATTTATTTAAATGAACAACCAAGTCAGTAAGCACCTAAACTGCTCAACGCTAAAACAGGTAAGCATCCTTTTAAACCATAAGCTCAACAACTCAAATTACCTACAATAACCTGAATAGTATTCAGCACCAGTAGATATATTTAATTTCTTCTCCCTTCTTCTGAGACAAACCCCCTCAGCGTGATTGCTGGCTCCGCGGCAGGATAAGTCTTTAGCACCTCAACCAGAAAACCCAGACGTTTACTTCTCACCTCCCTGCGGCATTATCAAATTTCCCGGGAAGTGACAGAGATACCACAAGGCACCCTCAGAAGTCAGGTCAACTTGACTGGCCAACCTCTTTGAGAGGTGAGAAAACCAGGGAGCTGATTAATGGACTATCTTCATGAAGAGGGGATGATATTGATGATACCACACAGAGTCTGCGCACGCACAAACACATCTTCAAAAAAGATCCACTAATTTCCTCTTCGCTAGCCTAGAAAATCCTAAGGAAGTATGTGAATTTCTTTTTAAGAAAACAAGAATAGGGGCTAGAGCGGTGGCTCAGTGGTTTTGGCGCTTGCCTGGCAAGCATGAGGACCCGGGTTCAAACCCCAGCACCACGTACACAACTAAGTGTTGGAGCAACTAAAGCCATGTGAAAAACTAAATAAAGTTGTTTCTCCCTTTCTCTCTCTCTCTCTTTCTCTCTCTCTCTCACTGTCCCTCTCTCTTTAAAAAAAAAAAAAAAAAGAAGACAAGAATATTTCAGCAATCTAGGTAACTTAAAAATAGTGAGGAAGAAGGGGCAAACTCCAGACACCATGTAAGTAAGAATGTTACTATTCACCTCAATTACTGTAGCTGATATTTTTTAAAGGTGGTAATAAAAAATCAGAACAAACTCCAGAGAATCTAAGGAGATTTAAAATGTCTTCCCTTGAAGCTGCTTTTCAAAGTTGATATTTTAAAGAATAGAATCATCAAATGTTAGCAAAAATTAATAGCAGGAGCTGTAACCTAGCACTACTTTAACTTTGGTTAACTTTCTAAATTGCCAAGAGAAAAATGATTCTGAGAGCTAGAAAAAAGGAGTTCTATCTTATTTATGATTAATTTAATTCTGAAAACTGTTACCAAGTTTTTCTTTTTATTTTCTTTTTTCTTTTTTTAAAGAGAGGGGCAGTGAGAGAGAATTAATTTTATTTAGTTTTTCATGTGGATTTCATTGCTCTGACACTTCATTGTGTATGTGGTGCTGGGTTCCAACCTGCGTCCTCATGCATGCCTGCCCAGCAAGCGAGTAACTGCTGAGCCACCGCTCCAGCCCCCCAAGGATATTTTCTTACGAGAGCAATTGATGGAGGAACTGAATATCAGACTCCAATTCAAGCATGTATTAGGTAGTCTGAAACTATTGTCCTAACATTTTCTAGGGAATTCTGGGAATTACTTTGGCAAATTCATAAAAACTTAAGAGATCTATAACAATATACTACATAAACCAGAAAAAAAAAGTCCTAACACTTCAAACAGTTGCTACACATGCAATGTAAAATATATGTGCTTAAACATGAATTCTGTTGGCTTTCAGGCTTTTACAAGTCTGTACCACACAGTTTAAGCTTTAATTTTTTTTTCAGGGCTGAGGACCGAACTCCGGGCCTTGCGCATACTAGGCAAACGCTCTGCCACTGAGCTAAATCCCCAACCCCTAAGCTTTAATTTTTTAAATTGGTTGTGTCCTTACACAAGAAAGTTTCTGCAACTTCTAGAGTTAGTTCATTCACAACTGGGGGAGAGTGCAGGTAATAAAAAATCAGTCTGTGAATCTGAGACCTATTTATTGTGGAGAGATAAAAGTTCTTATAAAAGGGAAAGCTGAGACAGCAGAGAATTTGCATCATATTTGTATAATTTCATTAATGAGCATTAGCTCTATTTCTGGCTGATTTCATTTTTTATCAGTTCATATTGTTTATTTGTTTTTCTTAAAAATACACTTAAACAGATATGAATGTCAGGCCAGATGGGTGGCTCAATGGTTATAGCACTTGCCTGGCAGGTGCGGGGATGTGAGTTCAAACCCCAGCACCACGTATTCAATGAAGTGTCAGAGCAACGAAAGCCATATGAAAAACAAAATAAAATTGATTCTCTCTTTCTCTCTCTCTCACTGTCCCTCTCTCCTTAAAAAAAAAAGAAGTGAATATACAAAAATTAAAAACAACCTAGAAAGAGCTAATCATAGAATATATAAAAGAAATAATACAATGATACTATTGCTTGTATAGTACTTTATAACTTCAAAATGATAAGTGGGGAGTAGGTGGGCAATGGATGAACAGGACAGGACGGATGCATACACAGATTGACGAGCAGACTCTAAATTTATCTTCCTAATTTATCCCATGAGATAAAGAGTATTGACCCTATGGAATAGATGGAGAAACTGAGACCTAGAGAGACCGAATAACTAGACCTCAAGTATACAAGACTCAGTTGACCTGGATCATCTGACTTTTATTCCTGTGCCCTTTCACTGTACCACACTGACTTGTGTTCTGGAATACAGATCATTTAACTAAATTTGGGGTTTCAGATCTCTTATCTGCCTGAGGAGGTTGTTATATGAACAAATAAAACAAATTGTGGGAAAGTGCTTCGAAAACTGAAAAGTGCTCTGAGACCATAAATACAAAGCATTAGACATTTCTAAACAAGAAGTTATTTTTCTACCGTGTAGAAGTCAGAAATCAGACCAAATCAGCTATTTGGAAATGTGTGACAGGAGGTACAACTCTACCAGTTTTGTACTTTAACTTCCTCATGAGAACCTGCACGGGTCCCCGAGCACCAATCCATGGTGTCTCAAAAACATTTCATAAATAAACAAACAATAAATAAAACTGTAGAATTAAAAAAAAACTAATTCAGGGGCTGGAGTGGTGGCTCAGCAGAGAGGGCACTTTGCTGGCATGCACAAGGACGTGGGTTCAAACCCCAGCACCACGAACACAACAAAGTGTTGGAGCAACAAAAACCAGATGAAAAACTAAACAGAAGTGATTCTTTCTCTTTCTCTCTCTCCCTCTCTCTCTTTTTGTCTTCTCTCTCTCTAAAAAAATCATTCACATAATCATTAGGATTGGTTTGATATGGGTAAACTATCTGTATTTCAAATGAAAAGGTACAACAAAGGATGTTCAGCAGCTTTCGTAACATCATTTACAGGCCGCAAAGAAGCAGGACAAAGTTTTAGAGAAGAGGTTTAGATTTATGTCATATTGTTAACACACTAAATTAGACTGTTCAGGCATACTGTAAATCAGTTCCTTGCTTGGTCCCCAAAGCTATTCTACGTAGCAGATACTTAATCTGATGCCTACTGATAACAATCACGTGAGGCTGATAATACAAGATACAAACTGAATCTATATGAGAAAAAAAACCCTGATAGGATAAAATGATTTAAAATATCATCCAAAACAACTTTTCTTTCTTTCAGGATTTGGGCAATTGTCTCATGTATAGATATCTGGTTTTCTGGTTTTGTTTGACCAATAGAGCACCAGGCTTCCAATCACAAACCATGTGATTAGTCACTTTTATGACCCCAGTACAAACATCCTGAATGACTCCGCCGGAGAGATGTCTGATTCTTTATTTTGGATGCTTATAACATGGTCAAGTGCTTATCTTCCATCCTCCTTTGAACACCTGGTGAGAGGGATGCACTCACCTGTGTGAACCTGTGCCCTGCTGTTCTCTATAGCAAAATAAAATTGAATGACCCAGCCAGCAGCCTATTTAGACCATTCCTCTCCAGGAAGAGCATCTTGATGAGGTCCCTACACTTCTGATCTCTCACCTTGGCTCAACCAAAGTCATGAAAGTTAGCTCAGTCAGGGGAATTGCTTGCTTGCATACACACGGGCTGGTTGTGAGCCTTCCCTACTCACCCTGGTCAACTCATGAGAACCTGCAGAGGTCCCAGAGCATTGATCCATGGTGTCTCATCAGAAATGGTCCCAATGAAAGACGCTTGAATTACCCTGTGTGGTTGGCTACTTCATTCTCCTTCCAGTAGGGACAAAATGTGGGAAATTTTTAAAATTTATAAACATTCCTTGGGAAGGAATGTCCTATTCTCACAGAATCCCAAGGGGCTCAGACCCCAGAGCCAGGTAGGCTGCTTCCAGGGGTTCATGGATCCCAGGTCACTCAGCAACCCTGAGCATTATTCAGCTTCATAGCTGGTTGGCATGATTTTGCAGGATAATGATAAGAGCCAAAATATCATGTAAAATATTCTTTTAAAAAATTTATAAATGGGGGCTGGAGCAGTGGTTCAGCCATTAAAGCACTTGCCTGGCATGAGCCAGGACACAGGTTCAAACCCCAGCACCATGTATACAACGAAGAGTCAGAGCAACGAAAGCCACATGAAAAACTAAAGTTGATTCTCTCTTTCTATCTCTCTCTCACTGTCCCTCTCTCTCTCTTAAAAAATTCAAACATGAACTTACAGAATATAATATATACATAAGTTCAGGGCTGTCATTTTTACTGGTATACAATAGACACAATCAGGAACCAAAGATACAAGTGTGATTTCTACTGAGGTAAAGTCCATTCATGGTGATTAAAGAACAGCGGAGGTCGAGCAGTAAGAAACAAAGGGGGAAAAGGAAAGAAAAAGCAAGAGGAGAAAGGAATATGAAGGGAAGGGAGGAGAAAGAAAAGAGAAAAACCAGGATAGAGTGCACAGAGGTCCAAGGGCTCAATCAAAGTATCTCAGAGGGGCCAAGGCTGGAGTCCTGAGGACGTGATGTTGAGTGGGGCCAAAGGTAATGGAGAAGCCAGTGAGCCTTGGCCTTTGTCACCCAAAGAACCAAATGGTGTAAGCAGTCAAGTCCAACACAAGCATCGCTTTGCTCATAGATGGAGAAAGACAAAAAGAGCAGGCCTGCAGTTCTCAGAACTCAGCTTGGCCATAAGTTCTAGTCAAGCTGTGGGTACTTGTACTGCCATGTGTCAATGCCTTTTTATCAAGGCTTTTTGAAAAGTTTATACATATATAGAAATGCATTAAACTGTATGCTTAAAATTTGTGTACTTTACTATGTGTAAGTTATGCTTTGATTTAAAAATAATTTTTTAGCAGGCATGCCTAGGACCTATAAGCATCTTAGATGCCCTGGTGCATCTAAGGTGTGAACTCAGAGCTCTGAGGCCAAAGGTCTGTGTCTTCTCTATACTCTGTGCAGCCTCTCTGAGGGGTAATGCCGGATGGATAGGTCCTGTTCTGTTTAGACCTGAAAGAAATAAGTGTCAATCATAGCACAGTGTCAATCATCCAGTTGTAGTCATTCTAATGGAATTTTTAAAAAATTACTGACAGCTTATTCTGTTGTGTATCCAGATTTTTAAAAAAATAATAGCAAATCACTTTAGATGGGTATTTTCTAAAATGTATTATGACCTTATCTTCCTAAGCAGAACAAACCATACATGATTACATGACTGGACCTTTCCTGGATGGATCAGGGTCATAATTAATAAATAGGTTATTATACTGTAGGGTTTGCAGGGGTTCTGTGAAGAAGCAGATAACCCTGCTCAGATTGTTATGCTTGTTCAGTTTGTCAGACCTACTGTGTGTATGTGTATGCACACACTAGGGACTGAATCCAGGGTGTTCACCCAGGCTAAGCTTAAACTCTACCACTGAGTCTTCCAGCCCTCATATAGACTTTTACAGTGATCTTGCTGTTTACCACCATATGCCAATCTTTTTCTTTATTTGCTGCTTACAGTCAATAGGGATCTAGCCTCTGCTTTAGAATGAACTAGTTATTTAACTGGCCTGTTATTTCCACTAAATTCCTTTTTTTCTGCATTCTACATAGGCGAGATGGTCAGATAATTACATTTTGGATAAGCAAGATATTTTTGTATTCTTGCTTTATAATTTCTTTAATAAAATTTTAAGTATAATGTATATATAAAAAATGCACAAATCACAAGCCTGATTATTAACAAGCTAAAAAAAGAACACTCAAACACAGCATTACCTGTTTCTATTTCAAAGTATTTTCATGTGTCATTTAGCTAGGTAATCACAACAATCTTATGAGTCTAATATGAGTCTAAAAGATTAAATTATTATTTGTATTTGACAAGTGTGGGCAACGAAATTGGGATAAAAACTGATTTCTCAAGTCAGAAGGTAGATAATAGCAATGATATAATCTTAGTATTCTACAGCAAGAATCATCCCATTTATGAAACTTACTTAGAAAATATAACGTGCAAATATCCATTCTAGTTATCAGCTATGGTACGGAGGCAGAACCAACATCCTGCAGTACCTAAGACCGTAGTGGTTGTTTGGACACTGTCTGATCTGATAGCCAATGTCTCACCAGACAGGCGGTTAAACATTGAATTTCTTCCCTGGGAAGTCAAATGCCAACACAGTCCCTTGAGGGGAGGAGGGGCATAAATTACTCTGCAAGTGTACCAGGTTCCCAAAAGAAAGTTCTTCCACAGCTTACACGCCTTAGCATGCCCATCTTATTTTGTCCATTCTCTCTCTCTCTCTTCTTTCTTAATCTTTTCATCCTTAAAGCCAACAAAATAAATTTGATTGAAATGGAGGCATTGAGAAATTGTAACAACTTTTAATAGGAGCTGAAAGTCCCCCCAAACACCCATGAGTTGAAGTGCAGGAGTGTTCAGAGATGGGGCTTTGGGGAATGATTGGCTCATTAGACCTCATCAGTGGATTAATCACTGATGGATTCATAATCTGATGGCTTTCTTGGGAGGTGGTGGAAACTGTAGGAGGTGGGACCGAGTTGGAGGAAGTAGATCAACGAGGGCATGCCCTGGAAGGGAATATCGTGTCCCTGGCCTCTTCCTCTCTCTTGCTGCTTCCTGCTGACCAGGAGCTGAGCAGCTCCGCTCCATCATGCCCTCTCTCCATGATCGTCTGCCTCCCTACAGGCCCACAGCAATGGAGCCCACCAGCCATGGAATAAACCTCTGAAACTTGTCTCTTCTAAGTTGTTTTTTCAGGCATTTTGTCACAACAGTGAAAAGCTAATACACTAAGCAACCCAAAACTCACATGCAAACAAGTTACCTGTATCACTATTTCAAATTACCATCTATTCCAGAAAGTTTGAACCAAAACAGGAGAACCTTTAAACAAAAAGCTCCAATTATAAAAATACGAAAGTGCAAAAGCCTCAGAGATTAAAGTTTTCCCAGACACAAGAATATACTATTTCATAGGTGGTCCTCTCAAAAAGTTGCAGACCCAATAAATTACAAAATAGTGTGGAAGGCGCATTTTTATAAAACACAGGAATCAGAATTGTTCCAGGCCTGTGGAATTTTTTGGATGAATGTGACAAAGGATGTAAACTTCCAAAGGACTATCGTTACTGGTCCCAACCAAGCAGGGTGCTCTCTAGACAATCCTTCTGTGAGTTAAACCTTGCCCACTGCTTCCAGTCTATAAAAACCAATGTGTGTCACTGGTTCCTCCTCTTAAAGTGGGTAACAATGGCACCCACCATAGGATTCACTCCATTAACACAGGGCTCAGAACCATGTCAGGCCCCTGGAAAGTGCTTCCCACCCCACCCAATACTGGAGATTGAACCCAGGGGTGCTCTACCACTGAGCTACATTCCAGTCCTTTTTTTAAATTTATTTATTTATTTATTTTATTTTGAGACAGGGTCTTGCTAAATTGGCCAGGCTAGCCTCCAACTTGTAATCCTCCTGCCTCAGCCTCCTGAGTAGCTGGGATTTTCCACCTAGGGCTCAGTCAGATCCCTTCTTGAAGGCAGAATTCCTCTAAATTAAGCCAAAGACCAATGAAGTGAGGCTATTCAATTTACTAACTCAAATTCAATTCATATTACTGGGGCCCTATCATCTCATTCTTAACTTGTGCACTGCTCCAAGCAGTACAGAAAGCAACAAAAAAGAAGTAAACGAAATTAGACTTTTTATCAATACCTTAATAATTTAGAACATAACTCACTTTTGGCCAACATTCAAGTGCATGATTTTTCCACATCCTTTCTCCCAAAGTTTGCCTCCAAATAAGGGACAGTAAACCAAATGTCTCAACACTATTTAGAGTTGTGAACATCGAATGGCTTATTTACAAACTATCCACCAGCTCCTACCCAGGATAAACCAATTTCAATTCATTGCCAGAAGGAAAAAGCAAGTTTAACTGAAGCACAAATTAGCTCTGGTTGTATATTATATGTAACTGTATTCTTTACTACAACTATTTTAAAAATGCAAGCTTGTTTACTTGCCAGAGCAAAAGTGCTCTCCAAAGCAAATTTAGGAGTATATGGGTTTTTTCTTTTTTTTCAATTATGTGATAATAACAGAAAACTACTCCTGACAAGAAAGCTGAAACAGTTGCTTTGTCATTTTGCCAGCTTATATATTTCCTCATATTTTAGCAAAGTTTAGAAAAATAATTTATATGCAAAACGAAGCAACTAATGAGTTCATAGATTTGAAAGGGTGCCTTGAGGAGCATTCTCAACCTGGACCCGGTGCCTCACCATCAAATAAACCCCAGAAATGGAAAACTAGAGAACTGGTTTTCCAGTAAGTGACTGTCAGCAAAGTTTTCTGCTCTTTAAGGACAGGTGACTTTTGATTGTTTTGTTTAAAGGCATTTCAGATGGGCAGGCTAAAGCCAAAGTAAATAGCCTTCACCCTCTGTCAGCGGGGGAAAATATCCAACGTCCCCAAATCCTAAGAAAGAATTTATTTGACCTTTCCTTGGGTTGAGAGGCTGCGGTCTGGAAAGGCGCCCAGCAAGGGGACCGGCGCTGGGCGAGGCCGGGCGGCGCTACCTGCGTTCCTGAGCTTCTTGTTCCGATACACGGACAGGATGACCAGGAGGTTGCCCAGCACGTCCACCACGATGGTGAAGATGAGGATGAAGGCGAGCGTGGACGCCTGCCAGGAGGGTCGCGGGCGCGCGTCCTCCCGGTCGCCAGGCGTCTGCTGAGAGGCATTGAGCAGCGCGCTGCCGTTGCCCTTCATGGTCCCCCTCGGGGCTGCTCGGGGCTGCTCAGGGCTGCGCGATCATCGCCCCCAGCTGCCCCCAGCTCTCCGCTGCCCCAGCGCGGCGCGAGCGGCCGCCCCGCTTTTTATGGCTCCCCACAGCGCTGCCGCGTCCACTCCTCACCCCGACGGCTCCTTCGCGGCCGTCCTGCCCGCTCCACCCCCTCGGGCGGCCGGACACCCAGTCTGCACTTGGCGGCCAGGTGACACCTGCGGTCCGCAGCCCGGCCACTGGGACGCCGAGGCCCCCGGGGCGCGTGCCAACAGCGCCCCCGTGCGCGCAGTTGGAGAGGAGCCGCGCGCGCCTCCCGGGGACCCAGAGCTGGGAGCCGCCTTTGGAAGCCGCGAACCAGGCGCACCTGCACTCCTTCCTCGTGCTGCGCCTCTCTGGAACTGGACGTTTCACCCACCAGGGCCAGACTGCGTGGGCCTGAGCCCTAACTATGATTGCCGCAGATTCCTTAGCCGGGTGCGCAACAGTTGCTTATCTGCAAAATTGAAACAAAATAGGGTCTAACTCATCAGCTTTACGTAAAATGCGAAAAGAACGAAGAAATCTTTTCAGTCCGGTATTGCACCGTTTATTTAACACTTGGGGTGGATGTTTCCGACAAAGAAATTAGATTTGTAAAAGAAAAACGTAAGAATCAATAATTGCAGATGACAGGAGTACTTCCTAAAATTCAAGCGAAAATGAGGCAGAACACATAATTAGGTAGAACTGACATACACAGCAATCAAAAAAAAGTGAAATTGATAAGAAGTGGCTTAACCAGCTGTGTGCAGAGTGAAGGAAAAAACCCTCAAAGCTTGCTGGGAATCATAAAAGGAAACACGTAGAGAGCTATCCTTTATTCTCCTCCAAAGCTTGACATTTTCAAGTTCTCCATAGATTTTTTTGCCACTCCAAGTGACCCTAAGATTTTTTTGCAATAAAAAAAGGAAGTATAGGAAAAGGAGTTTGAATAAGATGAATTGGAGAGAGGTGTGACTTATATATTAAAACGTACGTTAAAAATTGAACCAGGTAAGCCAGGAGTGCAGCACACTGTGATCAACTTAGCCAGACTGTGTTCCAGAATAAAAAATTAAAAGGGCTGGGTATATAGCTCAGTGGTACCACACACACATTACAATAAGTAAAACATTAAGTTTGTCAACATACAAAATGCACATCTGAGAAAATCAGCATTTCAAATGAGTGGAGAGAGCAAGACTATTAAACATGCATTTAAAGAAAATGTCAGTGAGGGCTTGAGTGGTGACTCATCGGTTGTGGCTGGTGCTTATCCGACAGGCGTGAGGACCTGACTTTGAAACCAGCACCACCTACACATAAATACATATAAAAATAAATACATATGAAGATAAATCAGTAAAAATTATTCAATGTGAAAAACACAGAGAAAAGATACCTTTTAAAAAGAACAAAAACAAGAAGACTCAATACCTTGCAGGTCATATTAATTGGAAGATTAGCCTTGGGGATAGAATGTTATAGAAAAAACATATTCAAAGAAATCACAACTGAAAAATTCCCAAATGATAGGAAACACATAAATTGGCACATACAATATGCTAAGTGTATGTGAAGTAGAATAAGCAGAAACAGCCATACTAAGGAACATCATAATCAAAACTGCTAAAAGCCAAAAGAAAAAGTTGTAAATGCAAGCAGCGTATAACATCATATAACATCATGGTGAACGATGAACCCAATTAACTTCTGACTCCTCATTAGACACTGTCATGACACATTACCTAAATTAAATCAAAAGTTTAAAATGACACCTATGTATTATCTCACAGTAAAAGAAACCCAGGGGGATGGAGTGGTGGCTCAGCGGTTATGGCACTTGCCCAGCATGCCCGAATACACGGGTTCAAACCCCAGCACCCACGAACACAACTGAGTGTCAGAGCAATGAAAGCCATGTGAAAAACTCAATAAAAATTGCTTCTCTCTTTCTCTCACTGTCCCCTCTTTCTAAAAAAAAAAGAAGAAGCCCAGATACAGAGCGGCTCAGCTGAGCTCTCTGCTTAGAGAATTAGGAAGATAAAATTAAATGGTCAGCAGGGCTGCCTTACTTTCTGGGACCTCTAGGGATAAATCGTCTTTTAAGCTTCTCCCAGCTGTTGGCCGAGTCCACCTCCGGAGGCTGTAGGACTGAGGCCACCCTCAGCTTTGGAGGCTACTGCATTCCAGCTCATGGCCCCTTCCTCCATCTTCATATCTGCCACTAGTGGCTCCTGCCTCACTCTCACTCCATCTCCTGAACTTTACCTTCTGTCTCCCCTCCTCTGCCTCTTGCTGGAGAAAGTTCTCTAGTTTAAGTGTTTGTGTGCTTAGATTAGGCCCAAGGGAATAATTCAGGGGAATTTCCTGTCTGAAGTTCCACAGCCTTAATTACAGCGGAAAAGGCCCTTCTGCCCGCATAAGGTAAGGTTTTCACTAGTTCCAGTGGTTGGGGCATTCTCTCTCTCTGTTTCTTTAAAAAAAAAAAAATCACTTGAGAATGAAAACAAGCCTGTAATCCCAGTGGCTCAGGAGACTGAGGGAGGAGCATCTCAAGCTCAAAGCCGGCCTCAGCAACTTAGTGAGACCCTGTGTCAAAAATGAGGCTTAGTGGTTGAGTGTCCCTGGGTTCAATCCCTAGTATGAAAAAAAAGAAAAGAAAAGAAAGTTTATTCTTTTACAAATTGTTAGGAGAAGTTGTTGCTGGCAGACATAATGAAGAACGAATGTTAAAGGCAGATCTTTAACACTAAAAGAAATGGTACTGATTAGAAAAATCATACTCTCAGAAATTAATGGTGAACATCAGCAGTGGTAAATAACTGGGTGAAGACAGAGAATAGTTTCCTCCTCTTGGGTTGTTTGTAAACAATACAATGTTAAAGCTTAATTTTATAATATTGGCTATGGGATCACAAATGCAACAACTATGAAGCATGGGAAACAGGCATATGAGGTCCCTATTTTCTGTATTTTACATAGAGTAGCATGTTCGTAACCACAGTGGAGCGTGAACAGCTAAGGATGGATTTTTGTTTGTTTTTGGTACTGGGGACTGAACCCAGAGGGGTTTAAGTTGAGCCACACCCCCGTGCCATTTTCATTTTTTATTTTGAGACAGGGTCTTGCTAAGTTGTTTAGGGCCTTGTGAAGTTGCTGAGCCTGGATTTGAACTCAGGATCCTCCTGCCTCAGCCTCCTCCAGAGCTGCTGGGATTGCAGGCATGCACCACCCCACCTGGTTTAAGGATGGATTTTGTAATGCTTGGGGCAGTAACTCCAATATGCATGGTGGCCTGAGCCCTTAATCCCACTTTTTGGGAGGTTGAGGCAGAAGGATCAGTTGAGCCTAGGAGTTTGAGACTAACCAGTGAGATCCGACTATAAAGAGGAAGAGAGAGAGAGATTGAGAAAGGATGGGGGGAGCAGAGGAACTGTCATCATCCAGTGTTCAGGGAAAGAAAAAGAAATGAAGTCATCACAGGAGGATGGGATTTGATTGTCAGTGCAGGGTAAGAGAGATCTGCTTTTCAAGTAAAGGTGAAATTGTCTGATATCCCAATAAATGTACTCATTGTCCCTCGAAAGCCTTGCAGCATGCAAGCACCAGATGCACCAGAACACCTTTTTTCCTTTTCGGTAATCCAGGGAGAAGATGCTGCAATCATGCACATTATAACTTTGAATATTTTCTGCTGTGTTCAAATAAAAGACAGTGATAAAATACAAACCCACACACAAGAAAAATCCCCCGAGCCTGTAGTCCTCAGAGTTTGCCTGATGCTAAAGCAACAGGGACTTGTCCAAGAACTTATTTCTAACCTCAACGTAACATGAGCTGTGAGTTCATTTCGAGCAGGGCGAAGCTCTCCTCTTAAACCCCCAGGGAGGGACTGCAGTCCCTTTGATTGACACAGGAATATTTGCCTCCACAAACTTGTGTAAGGCCCAGGACCTGCATTCCATGAGCCATGTCATTCCAGGTGTCTACTGAGCGTTTCTGAGAAATTTCAGTGAGGTAGAACGTCAGTAACCCAAGAAATGCAATTGTGCAAATAAGGAGCTTTATCACAGCAGAGGAGGTGAAATGGCACCTGCGACCTTGTGCTGGGGAAGGAGACCCACTCTGTGGAGCTCCCCAGGTACAAATGTTTTACTAACTATAAACAACAGCACGGTGTACAGACAGAGGTCCCTTTCCACCTCTGTGACAATGCATGAACACCCCAAACCCCAGGGCCGGTGAACCCTGCCTGTTTTCCACGTTGACGGAAGGATGAGGTCTCATGCCCGGCTCCCATTTCCTTTTCCTGAAGGCCATCAGCAATCTATTGCTGCAAAGCTGTGCATGTTATTATCTTGAGCTGCAAATTCATCCCAAATATTCCACTCGTCCCCCATTCCTGTCCCTACTGACAGGGCTCTGTTCTATAGAAAGGACTGAAGCAGAACAACGTGTTAGTTTTGAGTGAACGTGGAGAAGATTCATAAATGATGAGGAAGACTTGATTCTGATCTATGACTTCTAATGTCCAACTGTTACTGCAGCAATAATACGTACAAAGGCTGGCTAGGAGTTTGGGAGAGAAAAAAAGAGACTCCTAAGCATCTTAGTTCAGGTTTGTTTGCTTGTTTGTTTTGTTTTTAAGAGAGAGGGACAATGACAGAGAGGAAGAGAGAATCAATTTTATTTAGTTTTTTTGTGTGGCTTTCGTTGCTCTGACACTGTTTGTGTGCGTGGTGCTGGGGTTTGAATCCAGGTCCTCGTGCATGCCAGGCAAGCGGCGCAACCACCGAGCCACCCAGTCCCCTTAGTTCGGTTTTTAGTAAGGGGATTGCTGTGACTCTGACTCCTGATGACTCCCCTGTCTCAGTCCTAAAGAGCAGGGTGACCTGGATTATTCCTCACCTGATGGCAATCAAGGCTTCTGGTATTCCTTAGTTCCTTCTTATGGTTTGGATGAAAGGTGTCCCCCCAAATCTCAGTATATGAGACAATGCAATGATGGGGTTGTGAGAGCCTTAACCCAATCAGTGAGCTAATCCCTTCATAGGGCTTAGCAGGCAGCTGGAGGCAGGTAGGGGGTGGCTGGAGAAGATGGATCCTTGGGGGTGTGCCTTTGGGATATATATATATATATATATATATATATATATATATATATATATATATGCTGGGTTCAAACCCACGTCCTCGCACATGCCAGGCAAGTGCAGGGACCGCTGAGCCACCGCTCCAGCCCCAGGATATATATTTTGTATCTTCCATGGAGTTCTCTCTCACTGCCTCCTGGAGCTGTGCTTTCCACCATGATGTCAGCCTCACCTCAAGCCCCAGGAATGCAGCCGGCCTTCTATGGACCAAGACCTCTGAAACCATGAGCCCCCAAAGAAACTCTTCCTGATAAAATTGTTCTTGTTGGGTGTTTTAGTCACAGAAATGAAAACGCTGACTACAACATTACTGCAGGGCTGGAGCGGTGGCTCAGCAATTATGGTGCTTGCCTGGCATGCACGGGTACACGAGTTCAAACCCCAGCACCACCACGTCCACAACGAAGCCACATGAGAACTAAATAAAATTGATTCTCTCTCTCTCTCTCCCTCTCACTGTCCCTATCGCTTTAAAACAACAACAACAACAACACTACTGAAAGCTCTCAAATACAATTTTGAATAAATGAATAGAAAATGTAGCACTCTGAGATTTCCCTGCGTCTTGTATATAGTCTCTAGGACGAAACGCTTCAAATTGGTGGGGGAAAAAAGAATTCAAATGAGCAAGGCTCTTCTGGACTAGAGTCAGCGATGGGTCCAATGATGTAAACCAGCAGTTAAGGAAACTCCGACCTGCAGCATATTCTGTAGACCCTTAGAAGAAAACACTCTTAGAGTGTGTTTTTAAAATGTTAAGCTATTAAAATGCATCTTTGAAGACTGGGATGGGGTGAGGGAAAAGCTGTAATTACAAGGAAACATTAATCGAACATCTCCCTTGTGCCCTAGCCACTGGTATGAGAGGCTGTGCCCTCTTGGGGTTTGGTTCCTTTATGAGACATGTTTGGAAAGGAGGTCGGAGAGGGGAGGCTTGGAGGCCAGAGACAGGGCCTTGAATTTCAGTCTCAACTCCGACCCGCAGTGTGCCCTTCTGAAGGTTCTGCCCTCCCTGTGCCTTGGCTTCTCAATATGGGAAAAGGGGACGATGAGGTGGGCTCCTGGCTGGCTTAAGCATCCGTGGCAGAATGGTTGGCATGCATGAGCACTTGATAATGAGCAGCAGCCTCCTGGCATCGTCAGGGTGGATTCCTCGCAAAACTCCTGCGAGCTACCAGTCGTATCCTCCAGTGGAGGAGTATCTGTTTCGATATCTTCCAACTCGGAAGAGGCAGGTACCATTCTGAAATCAGGTCTGTGACTTGAAAGCTGCCCGTCTCCTCCCTGCCACTCTGCCTGGCAGTTTGAGAACTCAGAAGCTGCCCACCTGCTCACAGTGATAGAATGGACTGAAACCGATCCGTGAAACAAGCTGAACGTGGAGGCTGCACAGCTACCTAAGCCTGCAGTTCTCCCCAGAGCTGGATGCTCCATCCCGGGGAAGCAGGGCTTCTCTGCCAGGTGCTGGGGGCTCTTGGTAATGCATGGATTTCGACACCACCAAGGTTGGACACCTGGCTCCACCATTGCCCCATCAGTCGTCAAGGACAAGGACTCAGTTCCCCACATATAATAGGGGCATGATGATACCAATAAAAACTACCCCACACTACTGCTGTAATGATTGGGCAGTTAAGTTTATGGAGTACAGCACGGTGCCCAGACTCAAGAAAGTTTATTATTGTTCTTCTAGTCAAGAAGAAACCCTGAGGAGCTGGAGCGGTGGCTTGGGGGTTACGGTGCTTGCCTGGCACGCGCAAGTACACGGGTTCAAACCCTAGCACCACATACACAACTACATGTCAGAGCAACGAAAGCCATGTGAAAAAGTCAATAAAAATTGATTCTCTCTCTCTCTCTCTCACTGTCCTTCTCTCTTAAAAAAATAAAAAAAGAAATCTTGCTTTATTATTTGGTGTGTATTAACTGGAGGTGTATGAGATTCATAACCACAGCATAGAAATTAGATGCAAGAGCCTCAGCTTTCAAAGACCTGTGTAAATTTTAATGTTTTGTGAGATTCCCCATTAGGAGTTAAAGATCAGCATTTCTGAGCACTTATTATTTAAAAAATTTTTCTATCTAAAAAAAGTTTTTAGTTGGAGAAACTTTTTTTGTATTTTGGTCACTTTAGAGGAATTTATTTTTGTTGCTATTGTGTTTTGTTTTCTTTTTTGTTTGTTTGTTTGTTTAAAGAAACAGAGAGAGAGAGAGAGAGAGAGAATCAATTTTATTTATTTTTTCATCTGGCCTTCGTTTCTCCAACACTTAGTTGTGTATGTGGTGCTGGGGTTTGAATCTGGGTCCAGACATGCCTGGCAAGAACTCAAAACACTGAGCCACCTCTCCAGTAGAGTAATTTGAGTTTTAATAAGGTTTGTGAATAATATTTTGTATTGTCCATGTTAACTTGAAACATCTATTTTGAAGCGTACTTATACTCAGGACACCGAGAAGACAAAGTCACAATGGGAAAAGGTTAGTCTCTTCAATAAATGGTGTTGGGAAAACTGGATTTCCACATGCAAAAGAAT
>PVKS010031430.1:0-23444 GCA_004027875.1 Aplodontia rufa | reverse complement strand
TCATCTCAGAAGGAGATCTCTGACCGCCACGAGATATCCATTTAACTCAGGTGTTCTTCTGGGGGAAATAGCAACATGGGGAACCCAAGCTGGGCATTCATGATATGGCATGAGCCCTGGATAACTAAGTATATATACATTTGTTCTTGAATGTTTGGTAATGTTTCCCCCTCAATTGTAGCTCCATATTCATCTAATAAAAAAATTAAAAAAAAAATGAGTGGTGGGAACTTGGGAGTCAGTCACTTGAAAGAAAGTGCAGATTCCACAGTATCCTGGTGAGACTGAAAACAAAGAGTTGGTAATGAAATACCTACAAATCTCGACACCACCACAGCAACTCTACTTTGCAGAGAGAAGGCTATTTGGACTAAGTTCTTTTTTTTTTTTTTTTTTTTTTTTGAGAGTGAAAGAAACAATTTTATTTAGTTTTTCATGTGGCTTTTATTTCTCCAAGACTTCGTTGTGTACATGGTGCTTGGGTTTGAACTCATGTCCTCACGCATGCCAAGCAAGTGCTGTAACCACGCCAGCCCTTGACTAGTTTCTTATGAATAGATAGACAATCTTCTACCCATCCCTCCTCAGTAGACCCATTGGTAAGCCAGGAAGCTGTGCCCCATAGGACTAAGTTGTCACTCACAGGTTAAGTAATCTGACTGCCTCAATCAGAAAAGTTACTCTACCTTGGCTTGTGAGTAGGGCTCAAAGTAGAGGGGCACAATGAGTTCAGACCCCTGGTGGGAGGGGAAAAAAAGACTCCTAAGGAGAAGAGCAAAGGCTTATTCTTAAATGCCGGGAGTTACTGCTTAGGGAACATTTCCTCTTGGTTGTCAGCTCTCCTTCTCCAGAGCAGCCTATCAAACAGCTCTGCTAACTCCTTGTCTTCTATCTGTACAATCAAATCCTTGCTGCATTTATGGCTTTTCCCGTATTGCTCCTGGAAACCTTTCTTCATGGGCCTTCCTAGACCTCAGGGACTGAAGAGCTATAAACCTACATTTATTTCCCAGCCTTCCTTGCAGCCACTTATGGATGTGACTTAGATGCACACTTATTCAGAAGACAGGAGGCAGAAGTATTGCTTCTAGTTTATTCGCTTGTTTTGCCCCCTCCAGCCTTCCCAGGGCTCTGCAAGCCATTTTGTACACTCTAATAAGCCCTTTTCTGTGAATTGCTCTCTGTGCAGAGGAGCTCCAACCACTGCAGCTTGCCAGGCGGGGGCTGAATCAAACCTGAGTTAGGTATTGCTGAGGGTTGCCCTCCCTGGTTACTATTGCTTCGGTTTTAGACAATTATTGACCAAATCACTGATGTGTTACTTTTGATTCCTGAATTCCAAGCTATTGTTTTTCTACTGTATCCTGGTAAATGGTAGAAATCCATGGTTATGGGTTTTATTATGTTCAATAAAACTCTGAATCTGTTACCTATTAAATTCTGTTCAGAAAACTGTTGAGCCTACTTCTCCATCCAGGGCCTGGACTTAGGATTGTCTTGTTGTTAATGAGTCTTTGCTCCTGGGTGTCTCAGAGACCTCTGAATGATGTATAACATAAAATCAGTATCAACAACCATTATAATAAAATATATTTTTGGTCCTGGGGTTGGAATCCTGGGGTGCTTTGCCATTGAGCTATATCCTCCAAACTTTTGATGTTTTATTTTGAGAAAGGGTCTCACTACATTGCTGATTGCAAGCTCAAGGCCAGCCTCCTCTTGCCTCTGTCTCCCAAGTTGCTGGAATTACTGGTGTGCACCACTCAACCCAATGTAAAGTATTACATATATGTCTTCTGTGATTTTTGAAAATATGATCTTTCATGAGGTAGGAAAGGGAAGTTATTGCAAAAGAGAAAATGCAAACTCAGAAGTATGAAAATTTGTTGAATGTCCCCAGGTCAGTTAATAAACAGCAGCATCAGGTCTGTATCAGGTCAGAAAAGCTTATCTTTGGATAAGAGCCACAGCAACTGCCCGATGTTACAGGTTTCTTCCACTAACCAGCCAAGAACGAACTACTGGACATGGCTCCCATTTTAAAATAAAATTCAACTGAAGATTCACTGAATAGTTCAAAAAACTGGCAGTGACTTTAGATTTATCAATTTCTTTGAAAAAGCTGGGCTAGGAGTCGTTGGACCAGGGCGAGACGGGATTCAAGCTGAAGCCATTCCTTGCAACATCTGTTAGTGCTGAGGCAGGCTTGGGTTACAGCTTTATTCCATAAAACAGGGATGTGAAAGCAGCAATAAGGAAAAGACATTAGGTTGTGCCGAGGCTGTGGAGGAGGATGCCGAGGGTGGCTTATGAAGAGCAGACTACCTGCTGGGCTTAGTACCTCGGTTAACACTTCTCTTTTTTCTTCTTTGTTCTCGCTATTAATTTCTATTGTTCAAAAGAGTCCTTCAACAGAATGGCTGTGGGTTTGAAACAGCCCAGCAATGAATCACTCTTTTCCACCAGATATCTCTTTGGCACTTACGGCTAAGACTTTCCTGGACTTCATTTGCGCTCTTCTGGTACGTTCTGGAGGTTTCTTTGTGCTGTGGAAGGATTTACATGTAGCCAAATGTTTCATGGCCCTATCTGTAATGTGCTTTAAAGCCTTTTCTGAAAGTGAAATTTATTTAAAGGAAAAGCTGTTTCCTACTAGTTGGAACAGCATCTAGCAGCGTGACTCATGCCTCTGCTCCCAGGAGCCTTCGCAGGCGGACTTGCCACAGAGCAAGCCTGGAGACGTTAACCTTCCCAGTGCTGTGAGGGTTTTTTGATGGCCCTGTGCATAGGAACCTATTTATTTGTAGCAGCTTGCATAGGGAGGACAGGGCAGCTGATCCATAGTAGGAACTAAAGGCTGTTGGGTGTGGCAGGCTCTCATCTTAGGTGGTAAATGGGTGGCTGGGAGAGGGAGGTGGTGGTTAAGGCTCCCTGTCCCAGAGACTGGCCTCAGAAACCTCTGCCTGGGCTCTGATGGAATAAGGGCTGAAAAGGAGCCACAGCCACGTCCTTACATCATGGAAATTGGATGGACTTTGCATGCAGATGGACCCGAGTTTTAGCCACTTTATGAGCTGTTCAATACCAGGCAAATTAGGTAGTCTTTGTCTCAACCTGGGTTTCCTTCCTTGTAAAATAACGATGATACCACTGAAAAGCTGTTGCAAACGCTAGGGGAAAAATGGTTTTAAGGCACAAATCGAAGCATTAGGCCCGTGGAAGGTATTCAACAAATGGCGAATGGGCACTTGGATTGTGCTCATGGTTACTTGCTGGTTATTTCCCTATCTGAGTTTCTCTTCAGGGGCCCTTGGGTTAGTCAGCTTTTTGTTACTATAATAAATACCTGAGATAATCAACTCGTAAATAAAAAAAGGTTTATTTTGGCTCAGTTTTAGAGGTTTCAGTCTGTGATTGGTTGGCACTGTTGCTCTGGGCCTGTGGTAGGGAGCACCAAGAAAGCAAAACTCCTCACCTCGTCCCCCAGGAAGCAAGGTGGGGGGAGGGGTGCCATCACCCCCTTTGAGGGCATACCCACGATGACCTGAAGGCCTCCCTCTAGGCCTCATCTCTTAAAGTCTCCATCACCTCTCAGTATCACCACACTGGGCTTCAAGCTTTACAACATGGAGCTTAGGGGTCGATTGAGATTCAAGCTACAGTAGTCCCCTTCTCTTTCAAATCTGTTCTTTCCTATTTCTCTGTTGTTGTTATTACAAGCATGAGGTTTATTACTTGCAGTGTTTCCATTTCTGTATCTCAAAACCCCTATGTTTAAAAAAGTATCCTGATATTAACCTTGCAAAACAGGCAGCCAATAACATTGGTATCCTTGTTTCACAAGTGAGAGTAATGAGTCTGAGAAAAAGAGACTAGAAGAGGAATCCTAATCTACGGTTTATAGGCTTTAAAAAAAAATTTTTTTTTGGTGCATTTGATTGTGAGAAGGTCTCTAACATCAGATTCATCAGATCCCCCTCCAAAAGTTTAAGAAACACTGTGATTAAAGACCTCCTAGACTAGGGTTGGCACAGTGGCTTGGTGGTTACGGTGCTTGCACAGCATGCCCGAGTACAAGGGTTCAAACCCTAGCGCCCATGTAAATAACTAAATGTCAGAGCAATGAGGGCAATGTGAAAGACTAAATAAAAATTGATTCTCTCTCACTGTCTTTTTTTTTTTTTTTTTTTTTTTTAAAGAGAAAAAGATCTCCTAGACTAGAGAAGTTTAGAGGTGGTTCATGGTTTTCTTCTTCCTGCAAGCAGCATAATAGGGCAGAAAGCTGGTGTATCATTTTGATCAGAGTCTGCAGGACTGCCTTAGAAGTGTAGATCCCCAGTTCCCAGCTCAGATCAACCGGCAGAATCCCAACTGGAGCTGGAGAATCTGGCATGTGAACAAGTCCTCCAGGTGATCTTTACAGCTGCTCAAGTTCAGCAATCCACTGGTGTGGTAGTAAAACCTGCTTTTAGAGTCAAATCATCAGATGTGGACCCACCACTAACAGCTATGGGAACCTGGGACCAGGATTTCAATTTCTCACCTGCAAAGTAGGGGAACTTCATCATCACTCTCATGAAACATTTATGACCATTAAATACTATGTCCGTACAGTGTTTAAGGGCTTAATATGATAAAAACTCCAACGTTACCTGAACTGATGACCATTATTACAAGCATTATTATTACCAGTCCCTCTATTAGGAGATAGGATTAAGTTGAAGGCTCTAACGCTATAGGAAATTGCTGGCTAATTGAATCAATTGAGCATTTCCTTCAGCTACTTTTGAGAGTCATCTGGTTCACCTGCAGTACTGCCAGTGTCGATCATGAATTGTGCAGACTGCTGATACCAACAGATCAGTCACCTTAGAGTGGATGGGCAAGTTCATTTTCTTTTTTCCTTTAGTTTGTTTTCCTACCATGAGTATGTATGGTTTTATATAACATCTTTATTTTTACCGTATGATTTCTTGAAAAACTATTCAGTTTATTATCTGTGGATCATGAAAAATTAATCAAGGTTATTACCCACTATGTTATTTAAAAAATTAGATTACATTTGAGTCCCCTTCTGATAGAGCTTCCTAAGTGACTGAGAAAGTCTTATAAAATGTGACATATGTTGAGAACACACCTTCAGAGGGTGGACTACATTTTTCAGCTATGTTAGGCTTGTTTTTGAAAAAATGAAGTGAAAAAAGAACATTGTTTAAATCATTCCACATATACATGTATAGATGGACAGCATATGTATAAATATGTTCAACTGTAAGAGTGATGAACTATAGATTGAAAAATTGCCTAGTTCTATTTAAGACCAGGAGCCAGGTCAAATGAAAAGTGAAGTATTACTGATGCAATAAAGTATTAATAATGTAATAATGCAGAATTGAACCTTGGGATTAGTTCTGGCTGCTAAATTTTTTAATGAGCAGGGTGACTGGCAAGACCCCTGGTGATAATAATGAACTACTTTGGAAAGAAAGACATGCAGTAAATGATAGCAAAACCCAAGACCATATGTGTAGGAGGAATATTATGAAAATCAGCTGCATAGCAAATTCACAAGTTCCAGAAGGAATAAAGAAACACAACTGTGAGTTTAAATTAAAAGTTGGTGGTAATCAATGAGGAAAAATAAAAGGTGGTGAATTGGTAACAGGAAGAAGCCACTGTTCAAGGCTTTCTTTTTTTCTCTTTCCTCTCCTCTGGGATTAAACCATTGTCTTCAGGTTGGTCCCCAGGCCCTTGTCAGTTAGGGCTCTTGGTTTTATGTTCTTTGACCAGGTATCGCTGCTGCTTGAACTCCATTTTCAGATCATCCACTGGCAGTGAGGGGTGTGTGTGCTCTCTGGACAGTGATATGGCCCCATTCCATTCCTGGGACAACTCAGCAACAGGACTGGATAGGGAGAGCGAAAGGGAGGCACTGAGGTGGCCTGGGCCCAGGTGATGGTGCATCAGTGGGGTCCGCTGCACAGATGGGTGGAGCCACTGTCTCCTCCAGTCACTTCCGCAGGCATAGCCAGGAATTTAAACCATCGCAGGGGGTTTAAATGAGCAGGATGATACTTGTGCTTGATCTGGGGTCAAGCCATGGTGGCACATAGTCAACAGGGGAGGAATGGCCTAATTGGAAGCCCAGGTTACCTATGTTCTTCAGTTCAAATATCAGGCACTGGAATGTCCTCTATACCTTGGTCTGAGGGAATTTCCTCTACTCCAAAGTCCTCTAAGATGCCTTCCGGTCTCTAATTTGTTGTTTGGTCAACTCCAGCCAATTTAGGCAATGGTAGTCCATTCTCTACTCCTAACATCCAGTCCTGTTCTCATCTCCAGCTCCTGCTCTTCAGGAGTAGAACTGGACAGTGGTTTCACTGCTGCAATCAGTGAACTCAAGGAGGAGATTTGAATTTGCAAATCACCCTCACTTTCTCCTGGCAGCCCAGTCTCGTCTCTCTGTCCCATGCATGCATATTTATGAATTCCGTGTTGAACATTTTGCTGGTCTTTATTCTCTCGTTACTTTTGCAGTCTTCCTCCTGTGATTTACACATGTCATTCCCAATTGTCACTATTTCCCTTGTAGTGATAATAACTCCATTATAGCCCCCATTCCCATGATCGTATTCTTTCCTTGCCTCAATCCTTTTTCAACTTTGCTAATATTTTTTGATAAAAGTCTTTCCACCCTTGAGCTAATAGTTCACTTTCTCTGTATATGAAGAATACAATGAAATAAAGAGAGCAGGTGAATAAAAATAAAAAGAGAATCAGGTGCCTCTGGGTGCCTTTTCTGCTTCTTAGCTCTGGTGCCTCCTCCCATGCACACAGCAGGTGACATAGTCCCTCTGGGCCTAAGAATAAACTTAGCTTCTTGGTGCAATTTGTGGCTATGCTGGGCTGGTAAATGACTTACAAACTTTATTGAAAAACAATTTCGAAGTCTTGTAAGGAATATTTCCAGGCGCGGATTTAATTTCCTGCCATAGCATTCTTCATTCTTTCTCGTCAAAGTCAACTTGAGAGTCTCCTTGTGACAGGATGAGCTGGGGTGGCACCACAGGAAGGCGTGGTCTTGAGCCCCCCTGAGTTGAGGCTCCGGCCATCAAGCTGGCTTTCCAGGCACGGAAACAGGCCTGTGAGCTTTCCACTGAGCCGAAATAACTCAAGGGAGGAAATACATGGAGGTGTTGGTTTCCAGCACTTAATTTTCTGTGGCTTTCCTAATAGGCAAAGCACGGGACTATTTCAAACTTGAGTTTCTACAGCACAGCAGGGTTGCATGAATAAAAGTAACAGTTAAAAATTGGCAACTTAATACAGGGCAATCAATTTAACATCTCAAGGGATTGCATTGGTGAAGTGGATCCAAAAGTGGGAATGAGGTTCATAGGTTAAGGTTTTGGTTTTCCTCCAGGTTTGCTATTAATGTGCTCCATGTCTGGGTCCATGCCTCAGTCCTATTTTCCTGGCTCTGTGGAAGATACCACAACATCAACTGAGCTGCTGTTAGAATTTACTAACACATGTGAGGTGATTGATAACCTTCAGATTAATAAGTAGCAGCACGTGCTCACATCCCATTGTTGTTCGCTAGCCACCCCTGACATAACGCACTCTTGTCTATCAGCTCTTAAGAGCTATTAACAAAATGAGATTCTATTTATTTCATGTGTGTAACTTTTGCTGACAATGTCTGTGTTGCCTACTGCTCTTTTAGCTCATATATTTTCTTTGAAGTACTTCTCCAATTTAATTATTGACTTGAGGAATTTCCAATTTGATCATGTCTATGATTTTTCCTTTACTCCTTTCTAAGAGTTCTTCTCTTTCTTAAGTGTTTCTCTCCATCTTTATCATCATAGGATTTTATTTTAGTCTTGGGATTTATTGAATCTCTTCTCCAATGTTTCGTTAGGATTTCACCCACGGTTTCTCAGAATTCCTAATTCTGAGACTTCTTTAAACTCTTAAACCTTTGATTAAATAAATGCATGCTCCAAAATACATAAAAATTCTTTGACTTGGGAAGAAAAAGAACTTTTCAGAAACGAATACAATTCTCATAAACATGTTTATATACCATATTAAGTTCAAAATAGATGGTATGTTTAACATTACACATTGTAGAAATTCTAAGTTTAATTTTTAAAAGATTGAGTAAATACACACTCAGAAAAGCCTGCAATTTTTATAAACAGTTCCGATCTACCTGTCAACTGTCAGTGTCAACATTTACATGTTAACAGATGACATGCTTTAACACAATTACTAAATCCTTGTCTGTTTATTTCTGGACCGATTATGTGAAAGTCATGTCCAACTGAACCTTGGAAAAACACACATTTTACATAGCAAGTAGAGATTTTCAACAATGGCTCTGCTTAGAAGTTTTAATGGCTTTATCCTTGTGCAGCTAGGCCAGTTTTTGCCTCCTATGGCCAAGCCTATGCTTGGTATTAGATAAAGCATTTGGTTGTCAGTGTGTTTACTAAGCACTGCCTATAAGTAACCAAAGGGAAAAATAATAAGAAATTCCAATTTCAAAAAAGCATGGCATGTGACCATTTACCAAGTGACAACTGCCGATGCACACTGTCTCTCCTTAGGATGGAGCAATGGTAGCATTACTGCACATTGTCTCCAGAGGCCACAGATTCCTCCCATACACCAACAGGGTCAAATGCTTTCTCTGGTTCCCTTCTTTCTTTTTCCACCACATATTTCTGCTGTGGATAAATCTAGTTGATTAAAGGGACATCTATTTTTGTCTTTTGTAAACTGACCTCCACTGTGAGAACAGCCTGGGCTAGCCTGCTGGATATTGAGAGAACATGCAGAATGGAGATGAGTCATCTTAGTGGAAGCTAACCTAGATTGGCCAGCTCCAAGCCAACCTATCAACTTGCCACAGGCACACAAGCAAGGGTTGCCACGGTCAGCTGAGCTCAGCCAAGACCAGAATAACAAAACAGACCACCTAATTTGTGAGCTAGATAATGCTTCTTATTTTCTGTCATTGTGTTTTGTGGCTGTTTGTTACACAGCACTGTTATGGTAATAGCTGATACATTGATATATTTCTTTGAAGTGAAAATAGCTTTAGTGTTTATTCCAGTTATAAAAGTAAACATGGTTAATACAAATAAATAATACAGGAATACACATGGGAGAAAGTAAACACTCTAAATTTCACCACATAGTTAGCCATCTAAGTGAAGATTTTGTTGAATGTGATGTAAGTCATTTCCTTGCGCACACAAATAGACAGATTACACATACACAAACACTTTTTACATAGTTTAAATCATACGTGAAACTCTACATTCTTCCTTTTCAATCATGTATCATGGATACTTCATGTTAAGAAAAATGAAAATGTTTTATCAATTTTAATGACTGTAATATTCCATTTTATAGATACATTTACATTTATTTTGCCATTTCTTTATTGATACAGGTTTTTGTTGACTTTAAAAATTTTACAAATAATTCTTCTGCAAACATGCTGTGACTATACCTTTCTAATTATTTCCTTAGGATAATTTTAGAAATTAGAGTAGGCTGAAGGTTAAATACATTTAAACTTTCTACAGTGCTAACCTGCTTTCGAAAAGGCTGAAAACACTGGTGCTGGTGGGGGCAGGACTTATTGCACATGACAGGGTGAAGAGAATAGAAATCTGTGGTTATGGATGAAAGGCAAGTTAATGGGTGATAGTATGGGCAAAACCATGAGATATCAACAGAGTGGGTTCTCTAGGAGTAAGTACAATAGAGGTAGGACCAGGAAAGCAGATTCAGAGACATTTCTGTGGAATGAGGGTCAGGGAGACATGGTTTGAAGCACAATCACAACAATAATCACCAGAGGGACAACCTGAGCAATGAACAAGCGCTAAGCCTTTCCGCCTTTGCTGTTGTGTGTTCTGTCCTGTAGACACACGTAGAAACTTGAAGCAGAGCTTTCATTCCCACAGTTTGGTAATCTTCACTGGGGAAGCCATGAATAAGGAGCAGCTTTATTTGGAGAGATATCAGCTGAAGATGTTTTAATTTAGGAAGATGATGGGTAAAAGGCACTTTTATTCTAGGGTAACCATGAGAGGATAACTCCATTATTTGGTGGGCTGGGGAAGAGAAGACACCTGTACTCCAGGGGAGTGAAGCTAGACAGGTCTCCAGTTCTAGGGATTGCTGAAGAGGGAGCTGGAAAAGAAGGCTAAGGCAGCAGGAAGCACCTTGTGAACAATTGGCTCCAGATAAGGCAGGAAGCCAGCAAAAGACTGCCTGACCTTGGGGGGCTTCCTGGGGAAATGTGGCTGACAGAACTGATCTGCAGAAGACTCTTAAGGAGTATCTTAAAGACCAGGACAACTTCAGCAGAGCTGTGTGAGGTAGATCCACGGAAGGACCAGACCCTGTGGTCAGACGAGAAATATGTGCCTTGCATGGTTGTTTGATCTCTTCTGTTCTTGGTGTTCCTTCTATATTCAGTTAAAGAAATATCTTTTCTATTCTATGTGTTTCTCCTAACCAAACTGCAACTTATTTGAAGGAGTAGGTTATGCCTTCCACTTTTCAATCTCTTGAGGCTGATACTCAAGATACTTCATCAATTTTTACCAACTGAAAGGAAGGTATTTCAGTTTTTTAGAAAATGATGATACTGTACAGAATTTCAGGGACTGAAATGACAGCATTATATAAAGAAAAGGCCCTGAGGACAGAGGGCAAATGTGTGGCTGCGAAGGAAGATATGGTGGAAGGGTGTAGCTGTGTAGCAATCTCGGCGGAAGCAAGATAGGGTAAAAAAGAAGAAATTGAAAGGACACTTACCTAGATGCTAAAATTATAAGCAAAAAATGTTAGCAAATTGAATTCTACAAGCTATGATAAAAATATATATCATGATTAAGTGACTTTTCCCCAGAATTGTACAGATTACTTAGTGTCAAAGAACTCAACAGTACTCTCAATGTCATTCAAAATATTAACAAACTAAAGAAGAAAATAATGGATCACACTGGACATAAGAAATAGATAAAATAGGAAAAGGGATAAAATTCCATGCATTCATGATTTAAAAAAAAATAATCTTAGGAAGAATATTTCTTATGTCTTCTATAACAAGCTACCACACATTTAATGGGCTACAACTATGCATATTTATTCTTTTATAGGTTTTGACAGAAATCCAAAAGTAGTTCTAAAGGTTCAACATCAGGGTGTTAGCACACTGGTTTCTTTAGAGGTGGGAGGGGAAGAGTTCATGTCCCTGCCTCCACTCGTTAGCTGGTGGCCCCTTCTTCACGTCACACCATTTTTTCTCTCCCAGCTTCCAAAACCAGGTCAATTTTCTCTTTCCTTCTGTACTCACTGTACATTTTGATCACTTCTGTAAAATCCCTTTTGTCCTATAAGGTGATAATCACAATTTCCAGGATGAGGCCCTGGGTATCTTTGGGGATCCATTCTTCAGCTCTTTGTTACAAGAATAAGCATGTAGGTTGAACAGCTGCTTTCTAAGTAGAACGCTGAAAATGTGAGCTGACTTTTCCTTTCCGGCACATGTGTAAAGGAGGTATTGCCAAAGATGTTCATTGAAGCATTGTTTACATTAAGAAAAAAGTCAGTGGAGTGCAGTGTAATAATAAGAATAAAGTCTTTAGAGCTAGAGAGACTTCAATCTGATTCCTGGTGCTTTTGCTTCCTAGCTAAATGATTTCAGGTAGATCAGTTAATCCTTTTGATTTATTTTTCCTCATCTGGAAATGAGAGTAACAACAGCCACTTTGCTGATTGTTGGGAAAATTAAATAAGTAAATACATTAAAATTCTCACCATAGTGCTTACTCTATGACATGCTCCAAAACACATATGATAATTGTGAAGATGATAATAATTCAGTTGAACAACTGACGTAGCTCATAGTGAGGCATATAATTAAATGCTTAGGGAATGGAAATCTTTTTATACTGTGTTGTTTGGAAAGGTTGATTCAGGACCTGGGTGGATATGAGAGACTGACATATTTTTGAAGAAATGCAAGAAAGAGCCATCTAACAATTAGAGTTCTCCAATCATAGAGCAGGTAGCCAGGCCAAAGTAAGAGAACCCCGTGTCCCTGGAAGTACACCCTGGAAGACCATCTGCTAGAGGTGTTGCCAAGGAGATTCCTGTTCAAGTAGGAGCTGGAAGAAATAAATTGAGGTGTCCTCTAGATCTAGTAACATGATTATATTTATGTAAAATATTTAAGTGGATTTTTCCTTCAAACTATTGGTTTCATAACAAGCTAAACCACAAGGCAGGCGCAGGATGGGGGAGAGGTGGGGTAAGAGGTCCCACCCACCCCATTCCTCCTGATCACATCCTTCCAGAGTAATCACTGTCCACGTTTTGGTTTGTGCATTTCTGGACTTTTCTTTATACTCATGCAAACGTAGGCAAACGGGATTGTGTCACTGGCCTCCTGCCCTCTCAGTGTTTGCTCACACAGTGTATGTTATTTAGCAACTTGAAATTTATCACTTACTATGCCATGGAAATAATTTTAAACTGTGGTATAGAAGCATATACCACATGTTTGAAATTCTAAGACAATTTTGGAAATTTCCTTATCTGATGTGGAAACTTATAAAACTACTTAATCAAAATAATAGGCACAGATATTAAATTATGATAGAGTCCAGAAATAATTCTAAGTTCATATGGGAATTTGGCATTTTAAATTGGTAAGATTATTCCTTCCCTTCCCTTCTATGTATATGTTTGCTGTATGCTGCATATGAAAAATAAAGGAATTTAAGGAGTTAAATATAAGATACTAAAAATATTAGAAAGTAGCCTACAATGCTCTCTGTATGACCTTGAGTGCACTTCTAAATAAGAAACCCAGAAACCAAAAGAACTACAAATTTGACTGTTAAGAAAACACAAAATAACAACAAAAATAAAATTCTTTGTCTTGGAAAAACATGCAAAAACAACAACAAAACAAACAAAAAACCCAAAGATAAAAATAAGTTCCATAGGAAGATAATATTAGTAATGCATATAGCAAACAGTCAAAGGGTCGATGTTCTGATATTTCTGATATCTTAAGAAGTAAACCTTACATACTGATAATGAAAAATGAATTCACCTAGTTTTAAATTGGGACTAAAGATATCAACAAGTAATAAAAGAAAATCAGATGGGCAGTAACCACATGAAAGCAAACATTCCCTGCTGTGAAGGAAATGCAAATTAAAGCTGCAGCAAGCTGTCACTTCTATGCATTTTATTGACAAAAATGTGAAGGATTTATCACATCTAGAAGCAGAAAAGATTGTAGGGAAAATAGCTCTCATAAATTGCTCTTGGGAATGGGAACTGTTCCCTTTTGGGAAAGTCATCTAGCAGGTTAAAATAAAAATTAATCATTTTCTCAAGTTCCTCAGTTCTGTCTTTAAGGATATCTCCAGAAATGAACTCATCAGGGGATAAGAATGTGTACCCTAAGATGCTTCTTATGAACTTGTTTGAAGTGGCAAAAAGCAGGAAAAAATCATTAATGTTTATAATTTGGACATACATTCAATAAATAATAGCATTCATACTGTAGGAGATAAGGGGCTACTTTTTAAAAGATTGGGTGATACAATCATAATTTAACTGGTTAAAAAGAAACATTTTTAACTTACGAAAGTAGCACATAGTCAATGTCAAATTCAGAAAATAAGTGTTAAAAAAACCCTTTGAATTAATGTTTCTCAGAGCTAGTCTCTATTATATTTTCATCATTTTCCCAGTTCTCTGTGTGCATGCATATATACACGATATATGTTTATATGGTTATATTTATTCATGAATAGTTACACTTGAATTTTTAAACTTAGCAATAAATGGTGTGCACTTTCTCCCAATGCAAATGTATTAAAATGCTAACTTAAGTAGCTGAATTAAGTCTATCCTGAGATTGTAGCATAATTTGCTTTTGCCACTATTAATTGGGATTATTTACCACTTTTTTTTAGCATTTAAAATAATGGATCACTCATACATTGCTAACAGGAATGTAAAATGCTACAGCTGCTTGAAAAATAGTTTGGCAGCTTCTTAAAAAATGAAATATGAACTACCATACAACCCAGCAATTGAACTCTTGGGCATTCTTCCCATAGAAATAAAAACCTATGTTCATAGCAGCTTTATTCATAATAGCCCTAAACTGGAAACAACCTAGATGTCCTTCAAGGGGTGATGGTTAAACAAGTCATGGTACATGGATTCCATGGATTAATCTCCAGGTTGAGTGTCATCTTCCAACCTCAATGTGTATGTGGTGTAATTCCATTTATAAAGTGTTCTTGAAATGGCAACATTGTAGACATGAAGAACAGACCTATGATTGCCAGGGATTGGGGCTGGAGCAGAGGCAGGGTGGAGTGGGGGAGGCAGGAAGCAAGTAGGTGTGGTTATAAAAGGCACCATTAGGGACCCTTATGATGATGGAAAGACCTAGTATCTTGACCTTATCAATGTTAATATGCTGGTTATGATATTGGACCATAGTTTTGTCAGACATTTCCATCAGGGGATACCTGGGACCTATATAACTGCTCTGTATTTATTTCATACAAATGCATGTTCTTTGGCAATAATCTGAAAATAAAAGTTTAAAATGAAAATCATTAATGCAATGGGCATTCCGATATGTGAATGTTTCCCTGGCTGTATTCCCAGAGATGAGATTTCTTCTGCAAATTGTACTAACATTTTAAGATTTTTGAGACATGTTGCCATACTGCTTTTTAAAAAGGTCTATGCAATTTCTGTGAGCCTATATGTTCAGATAATGTAAAGTCGCTGCAGCTTTTCTGTAATAAAAATCATTTTGTAGTTCTTGCCTTTTGTGTAAGTACTTCACCTTTCAGTTAAACTACCCAGAAGGCCCATGGGGTGGGCTTGTTACTGCTCTCGCTGTTCGGCTGTTCGTCTGAGGAAATTGACAGGCACAGAGCTTGAGTAACCTGCCTGTTGTTGCACACAGGTACGTGGTTTGGCTGAGACTTCTACTATGTTCGTTTAATATCAGTGTGCTAATCACTGATATCTTCTGCTCTTTTTTGTTAGGCTACCTGATAGTTACTAGGCATACAACCTAGATATCAAGAAGATACTATCTAGAGGCAGGGAAAAGAATCTCCGTCTGAATAATGCTGAATGCTGGCATCTCAGAAAACCTAGGGTCTTGGCTTGACACTTCTGGAAGGATTGCTAACTCAGAGCAGGTTTCCCTGGTCCTCTGGCTCTTCAGGGTTCTGCAGATCTGAATGGTGAGCCTAAGTCTTCACACTGTTCTCCCCTGCCCATGCCCCCCAAAAAAGTTTTTCTCCTTGCTTTTGAAGCATAGAGGTGTGACAGTTGACCATAGCTGGTGCATTTCTAGTGATGGAAGATTTAGTCCCAATTTTTAAAAGTTGTGTCTATAACACATGTAGTTACCTTCTTAACTCATTTATAGGCCAGGTTGAATGTCAAAATAGGGAAAGCATGTTCTATACAGTGCTGGGTACATGCTGCATTTATCTGAGGCTGCTCATAATTACGCTCATAAATGTGCCAAAGCTCTCATTCTTCAGTTCTTCCAAGTAGGAAGTTAATCATCTTTATTGTTTTGCACTGAGTCTTGTTTTAACAAAGTGTTTTTTTTTAATTGTATAATTTTCAGATTTCGTTTTATGTACTATGTTGAGTCTTCCAGAAAAATGACATTTACATGGTGGCCTTAGGTTTATGGAGGACCATATTTCACTTTCAACTACTTAATTTGATCTATTTGCATAATTTCTTAAAGTACGGCTGATAACTTTTAAATCAGAAGTTGACAGTTTTTCTAGTGTGGAAAAATTTAGACAGCAGCTAATAAGTATTAGTTGTTTATAAACTGGAGTTCTATATGATATCATTTTCAATTTAGATGAATGTTCTAGTAATCTGTCAGTTAATAAAAACTGGGCTAAAAATTCTGAATCATGTGGGAGGAGTGCAGGGTGGGGGAGTGCTGGGGAGGGATATTGGCCAAATTATATTGTTATATTGTGTGCATGTGTGAATACATAACAACATACCCCATCATTATGCACAGCTATAATGCACGGATAAAAATGTGGAGAGAAAAACAAGAGAAAACAATCTGAATTGTTATAATTGTGGCTATGTAGATTTTAAGAAAATTGATTAACTTGCAAAGAATCATTCCTTCATTCACTTGATGTGAAATAACATGCATAGGTGGAACAAAATTACATTTCTTTAATTACTATGAAGTGATGTCTTTCTTTTCCTAAAACAAAGTACTTAGCTTTCCAATTCCTCAGTCTGGGAAAATGAGCACCCTGCGTTATTTCCTTCTCATTGATCTTCTGTGGAATATATTTTTCCTTTTGCGGGAGAGTGACTCTGCATGATAAAGATGAAGACAGGGGTGATTTAGGAAACAGAATGATCATATATCGCATATTTTTCCAAATCCCTGTAACTTCCACTGTTGCTGGCCTCTCTCCTCATCCCCCCTCCCTTTCTGGATTTCCACTGAGTATTGAGCGTACATCTTCATTGAGCTGTCCAGAAAGACGCCTAGCTCTTTTACAGGATGGGAAGCACTCCATGTCTTCCTTAGGCCAATGTTAAGAAGGATTATAAATTGCCAAGACAGCAAAAATAAAAATTCAGATGTAATGAACATCTTATGACAGAGGTGATTGAATTCTTGGATGTGAAAAGTAATTGGATCTAATAGTGAAGCCCAATTGTTTATAGCGGGAACATGTGTAGAATTTATGAGTTTGGATGTTCTGTTCCACACTGAATGTAAGTAGTGTTAGCCCCACATGTCTGTGTGCATAGTGTGTTCCTTCAGGTCATGCTTGTTATTTGGCAAAGCAGATGACAGCAATACTGTTCCAGCGATGGAAATGTCCTGCACTCGAAGAGGGTCTGGACTGAGAGAGCCCACATGATGGCTCTCAGTCCCTTTTTATGACTTCATGCCATTTACATGTGCAGTCGACTGTGTGGCTCTCTGCAGTTGGTTCCGTTTCAGTTCAGTGATTGCTAACAGTGGCAGGAGCAAGGCATGGGAGGGGTGCAGCACACTGGGAGCATTAGCAGAATACTGGGGCATGATCTCTTTAAATGCCTACCTGGAGATTATGGGGGTCACCTTTCCTCTCGGTACCACTTGTCTCACTCCAGTTGAGAACTCAAACAAGAACAACAAGGGATAAAGGGAAACGCTACTTTATACTCCATGCCAATCAAATTTCCAAATAAGTGGGTCTCAAAGCTTGGACAATTATAAATGCTCAAGCCTGGCTCTAAAAGGAAGAAATATTAAGTGGACAAATACATTAGTGAAAAGTTTTTTAATGTCAAAGATTTATATCCAAAAAAGACTTTAGAACCATATAGTTATATGGGTAAATTCTCTTCAACTGTCAAGGAACAAAGAATTCCTATGATATAAATAAACTATTCCTAGATAATCTGTACAATCCCAAGTTTTAAAACAAATGTGTGTATACGCTATCATATGTAGAAATAAAAAAATTGGAAACAAATACCTTAAAATAGTAAAGGCATTTGTATCTGGTTGCTGGGATTTTTTAAAAAAAATTTGTTCAATATAGTCTTACATTTAGGAGAGAATCATTGCCACATAATCATGATCAATCACATGCATAATGACAGAGCGAGCCAAGGCTGATGCCATTTCATGATTTCCCACCTTTGGGTCCCCCCCCCCCCCGCCAGGATGCCATGTTTCCCCTACTTTACCCCAGTGTTAGTTGGGCTTCTCACGGAAGTCGAAGGTTCCCCATTGGGTTGATAACTCCCCTATTCCCTCCCTCCAGCTGCCTTGATATCCCTCCTATTCCCTTCCCCCTCGCCTCCCTCACTTCATCCCCCAGCATCATAGGCAAGGTTCCCCTTGCTCATGTAATAATTCACCTATGTTGAGGTTATTAGCTTAGCCTACTTTCAGTCTGTTTCCGATTGTATTCTAGCTTTCACATATGAGAGAAAACATTCAGGCCTTGAGTCTGAGTTTGGGATATTTCACTCAGCATAATTTTTTGGCTGCAAATGCCATGATATTGTACTCTCTGGTAGCAGAGTAGAATTCCATTGTATATATGTATCACAGTTTTTGAATCCACTCTTCCAGTGAGGGGCATCTGGGCTGGTTCCATAATTTAGCTATAGTAAATTGAGCTTCTAAAAACATTGATGAAGCTGTATCTCTGTAATAAGCCAATTCTAGCTCTTTTGGGAAAATACCCAGGAGTGGGATAGCTGGGTCATAAAGTGGTTCCAGGCCTACTTTTTTGAGGAGTCTCCACACTGCTTTCCAGAGTGACTGTATAAGCTTGCAGTCCCAGCAACAGTGTGACAGTGTTCCTCTCTTCCCATAACCCCTCCAGTATCTGTCATTGTTCATATTCTTCATTTTTTACCACTCTGATAAGAGTAAGGTGAAATCTTTTTTAAGAGGGAGGGAGAGAAAGAGAAAAATGTCAATTTTATTCATTTTTTCATCTGGCCTTTGTTTCTCTGGTACTCAGTTGTGTATGTGGTGCTGGCATTCGAACCCAGGTCCTCAAGCATGTTAGGTAAGCGCTCCAACTGCTAAGCCATGGCTCCAGCCCCAGGGTTGTGTTTTTCTTCTTAATTTACTTTCCAATTTCTTGGTCTTAAACGTGGAATACTTTTATAAATTTGTTTTCATAATTTTCTAATATAAATTGGATGCACTGCCTTTTCCTAAGGGAAAGAAGTAGTTGTGAACAGCATGAGTGACAGATCACTGCAGCGCAGTGTGCTAGTTCTGGGACAAGCATCTGCCTTGCATTGGAGAGGTCTCTACGGAGGACCTGTTGTCACTGTTGTTAATAGGACTTGAGGATCCCCCTAGGCCTGTTGCCCTCCACCCTGGCTGCATATTAGAATCATCTGGGAGACTTTAAAAATGATCTCCTGAGCACTGATGCATGATTTTAAAGCTCCCCAGGTGACTCTATCATGCAGCCATTTTCAGAGGCTCACTAAGTATGTGTGAGAAAGTTCTAACATTTTGGCTCATTTTAGCAGCTAAGGAAGTAGAATCTGGGGGTCCCTTTGGCAGGATAAGCTGAGGCAAGTGAGAGCCCATCCCACTTTTGGTCTGTTTTGTGGTCCTTTAAGTGCAGGGCAGAGCCTGCGAGTCACTGTTATGTCAGCCAGGTGTCCAGTCTGAATATCTGTCCTTTGCTGAGGCGCAATTTGGGATAATAGCTCTCCAGCGAAAATTACTCAGTATGAAGCTGTTGTTTACATGAGCTCTTTTGTTCAAACCTTCTCAGGGAACAAGAGATTTAGTTTGGTTTCTAATGATGTACAGTCTCAAGAATTTCCATTACACCTGGCCTGAATGTCAATTTTATTTCTTATCACTCAATAAAACAATTTGTTAGGAAAGTAAGGTTTAAAAGTGCCAGACTGACACATGATATGGCTCTTGCAGATCATAAATGTCCTAAATTTTGTTGGACAGCAGAAGTAACTCAGCCTTCTCTTTCTTTGGGGCTCCTGACTGGGAGCTGGGTTGGAGGCCTGTGCTGGGTTAGAGACGGAGATTGTGCAGATGGTTGGAAGCCAAGTGGGAAGGGTCTGGATGGAGGCTTCTGGCTCTGGTCTGAGGCCCCACTGTGGGCATAGGGCTTGTCAGCACTAGGTCCACTTAGTCATTATCACAAGTAGAAAGCCCAGATTTTTGGCAGTGGACAAGGAAGAAGGAGCCAGGTGGACTTAAACAGGACACAAAACACTGCTCTATTATATATGGTCCTTGATTTTTCCATCAAATTTAAAGGTGGGGTAGTAAGGATAAACAATCAGAGAAAGTATGGGAGCAGAAACTTTTTTGCCTTTCACCAACATCCCCTAAGTCCTCTCCTGTCCTGTCCACTTCAGGCGATTTATCTGGATACATCTACAACCCTCTGGAGCAATAGGAAAAGTCATGACTGCACCCATCTAATTGCAGGAACATGTAAAGCTCTCATAAAGCCCAATCTCTCTTCCTTCTTGCCCTCATCATCCAGTGAACCACAAAGATTTTGTAGATACAAGTATTTTCCATCAAGTGTCTGAATAACACCACTTGGCAGAAGACCCTGAACAAAGACCCAGACTGTAATGTTTTGTAGTGACTTTACATACAATAGGCCTTAATTACTGCAAGCCTGTCAAGAGCTTATTCCCACATGCATCAACACTTTCTTAAGACATTGTAATCCATCATGCTCGCATGGCAGAAACAAGGTACTCTGTATCCTTACGTTCGCCCTTCTCCCAGTGCTGGTCTTGAACTGTGTATCCCACTCCAGCATCTTCATCTGGTGAACAAAGAACAGACTTCAGCTTTGAAAGGGTGAGGTCCCTGGAGCTCATCAAAGTCGTCCATCACAGAACACACATTAGCCTGCACTCAGAGCACGCTCCTTCCAAGAGGCACCGCTTCATCGTCAAGAGGACCTTCGTTTAATAACAGCAGTAAATCCTGAAAGGATGTCTAATTTTAGACAGAAAGTTTGGCTAAGAGGGAATTCTATCATTTACCCCTTGTGACAATTTTATCCATTGAATTCATTTTCCTGCTAGTTGTGTGATTAAATTAAGACAAGAATTTATTTCTTTTTAATAAAAAGAAACGAATGCCTTTGGGTTGGAGAAAGGAGAGTGGGAAGGGAAAAGGGAAATCTAAGTAATAAACATTGCATTTCAATTGGAAGTGGAGTAATCTGAAATGTCACGTTATGCTTTCTGGATCATCTCTTAACCCTTTGGCTCTTCTGTGTGAATTTAGGAATGGGCTCTGAGCCTGATTTTAGATGCATTGGGAAAGAAGTGGTGTCTAAGCCTTGTCTCAGAGGAAAACTGGCATTGGATCCCAAAGCAGCTTTGCTTTTAATAGTTATTGAGATTGCTCATTTCACTTTTGCATTTCAATTTTATAGCTGAGGAGAGGGAAGATAAGTTTATCTACCCCAAGTGTCAGATTGCATGAGATATGTTTCCAATGATCTCTTGGGTAGTGTGAGCATTTCAGAAAGTTCAAGAGGAAGGGAAGGCCAAGGATCTGGAGTTGAGAGCAAAGAAACTGTCTTCCCAGTACTGCTGAGGCTTTGAGGAAAGTTCTGTGTTCCCTTTGCTGTCTGTAAAACCTCTTCTTCAATGGGCATTCTTTGCCCTTAATTGTTGAAACATGTGTGGGGTTAACGGTGTCCTCTTGGTCAACAGGGAAAAGACAACATATTGTGCATGAATGCTATGTTATTTCACATGGCATTTTTCAATAATTGTTGCAAATTGTCTATGGTAGAGCTATATTAATATTTGTCAAATATTGAATCTATATCTTAACAGGCATAAAGAATGCATCGTATAAACCTATGATACCCTCCCATTGTAGCAAGCTTCTCTCTCTCCATGCACATATTCATGACATAATTAGGATGATATTACATGTGAGGAAACATACATTTTTCTCTTCTGGAGACTTCGATGGTTAAGTGTCAGTAGAAGGGGTACTGTCAGTAAGCACCATGGTGAGAAGGGATACGGGGGTGACTTTGGGTGGTAGTTGCCACTGGTGTTAGATTTTTTCCTGATAAAAGAGCTCATTAAAGCAAAAAGAGAATTCCGGGAAGAGAGAAAAGTAACATGACATTTCTGAGGACTCATCCCACGACCTCTGAAAGAAACTTTTTTGTTTCTTTGCTGTTAAAATATACATCCAATGACTTGGTAGGAAGATAAAGCTGAACGCAGTTTTTTTTTTTTTTTTCCTCTCAGACTTGCTTTTTTTCTTGTGTTCCTTTGTGTATCCATGGAATCAACATCCTGTCAGCCTTCCAGGCTCTAAATCTCAAAGGGGTCTTTGCTGCTTCCCTTCATTCTGTTGCACCAAAATTCTGTTGAGTTTTTATTCTTCAGTATCTCTTCAAGCCCCTTCTTACTCTGCCGTCATCCCTGAGTTCAATGGATTCTAACTTCTCCGCTTGACTCAGCCTCAAGTCTTCTCTGGTTCATTTGATCTTTAGCTGTAGATTAGGCTTTATTTGAAGCACTACTCTTGCATTTTTCTGCTCCAAAACCTTTAGTGGCCCTCACTGTTGATGGGAAAAGGTCCAAATTGCCTCTCTTGCAGGCAAGGACCTCACCATTTGGCTTTCTGGGATTTTTAACACTCTATTATTTAATTAAGTAAAACTTTATCATTTTTTCCCTCCTCCCTTGACAGTCCTTTCAGATTAAACCATCATCATTGAATAAATACGTTAGAGATTTGAATGTGAAATGTTAATTTATTGGAGGTTTTTATGAGTTGGTTAATAAAACAATACTAACAGGAGTTAGAGATTAATTATCCATAGAATAATCACCATTCATACTTAAGACCCACATTTAAAATTTTTTCTTCAGGGCTAGAGCAGTTGCCCAGCGGTGATGGCACTTGCCTGGCATGTGTGAGGATGCAGGTTCAAACTCCAGCATCACGTATAAAATGAAGTGTTGGAGTAACAAAAGCCACATGAAAAACTAAATAAAATTGATTCTCTCTCTTTAAAAATTTTTTCAATGGTCTTATTAATTGCTGGTAAAATAGAAGTCCTCTAAGCCATTTCTTTCCTAATAAAATTAGATTATGATAGCCAAAAATCTAAGATGCATGATTATAGCTAATAGGGGCTGGAGCAGTGGTTCAGAGGTTATGGGACTTGCCTGGCACACATGGGGACACAGTTCAAGCCCTAGCACCACGTATGCAGTGAAGTGTTGGAGTAACAAAAGCCATGTGAAAAACTAAATAGAATTACTTCTCTCTTTATCTAACTGTCCTCTCTTAAAAAAAGATTATAGCTAATGGAGAAATAGGACTAAAAGATCATTGAATTAGAATAACACTGTGTTACTATGTTATCATATATTAATAAAGTAAATGTCTGTATGCTGTGGTTCAATATAGTAAAGGTTCATTTCTTGATGCATAAAATCTAGTGCTGGTCAGAAAATCTGCTAGAGCGATTCTCCAGACAGAGGCTCTAGGGTACAGACCCCTTCCACACTATCATAGTCCCATCTCAACACAGAACTGCTCAGCCACCTATTTTAGTAGCGTTTTTATTTTAGTGGTCCTTATTTTCAAACATTACTTTTACTCAATTCTATTGGTTAAAACTAGTCACATTAGGCACACTAACACACTGTTGGTGGAGCTGCAGACTGGTATAGCCCTTCTGGAAAGCAGTATGGAGAATCCTCAAAAAACTAGGGATGAGTCCACCATATGACCCTGCTATTCCACTCCTGTGTATCTTTCCAGGGGACTTAGAATCAGCACATTA
>PVKS010031429.1:0-23437 GCA_004027875.1 Aplodontia rufa | reverse complement strand
AAAAAAAATTAAAAAAAAAGAATAAAGGCAGCAGGTAGAATCAGCTAGAATTGTTCAAAGGATAGTATTCTGTGGCAAGCTTTTATGATTCTATTGGGGAGACTGTGTAACTGTAATATATGCTTATAAAGTCCATACTCTGAAAGTTTAGACAATTGACCTCATTAGCTTAATTAGTATAACTTCAGCGCCAATATAGTCAGTTTATTGCACATTTGGTTAAGTAAGCATGAATAAGGAAAACATCAGCTTCCTGAGACACGAACTGCACCCTTATCTCAATCTGTCTCAAAGTGTGTTCTCTGGTCACAGGGGAGTTCAGGAAAGAGCATGTTCAGACCACATTCACCAAGGCTACTAAGTCATTTGTGTCATATATCTGGTACCAACTTCACATCAGCAGTGTCACCTTCCTACACAAATCCTTTGCCCTTTTCATTCAGTGTTCCTACTTTGCACATTACCAAAATCTGACATAAATATAAAGCCAATAAAATATTTTATAGCATAATATAATATAAAAATAGAAAATAAACTAAATACCCAAAATACATAAATGGATAAACGTTTCACTCATAGAAAAATGATGAGACTTTATGAAGTCATTAGATCCTTAAAATAAGGATATATATCATGGAAATATAAGCATTAGATTGGAAAAAAATAAAATAATGTTTAGAGAATGGTCACATGAACACTCAAAGAAAAAATGCATGGAAACATACACTAAAATAAAATATGTTCTGTAATTGTAATGAGCCCACAGGTGACTTAAAATCTTTTGCCTAATTTTCAGTATTTTCCAAATTTTGTATAATGAAATTAATTTGATGACTAGGAAAAATGTAAAAGTATTGTAAAAAGCAATTACAAATGCATTTAAAATCCAGCAAATCAGTACTTTGGAAAAACATTAAATGTACTAAATATACTTTCTATTTATGCAATAAACTGGAGAAAAATTAAATGTCATTTCATTAGTTGAAAAGACTAACATGATAAAGTTCAAATGATATAGAGGCAACAGTTTTGGTAGAAAGTGCTTTCAAAAAATTGAGCACAAAGGGTTTCAGATGATTAAACAGGCATGGAAGGCTTGTAGTGACATAACTTAGAATAAGTTATTTCCTTTCTGGACTTCAATTTTTAACTCAGCAAAATCAGGCCATAGGCAGATTTACATCTAGCTTTAAACTGCTAGCTTTCAAAGTTGGCTTTCAAATCTTGCTTTCTAAGAGCTGTCATGTAGCAGATGGGGGTAAGGGAGTTAAAGAAAATTGAAGAATTTACCCAAGAAAGAAGCTGAGCTTCAAGGCAAGGAAAAAGAAGTTAACAGGATCCAAACACAGAGAAAAATGCAGAGTTGGGGAGGAGACAAGGAGGGAAGAAGATGGTAAAGCAGCTAGAAAGAATGTTTTATGGTATCCAAGCATCAGTAGTATATATCCCAGGGAATTCCAGGGTGAAAAAGTAGAAGATATCTGAGATTCAAGTTTATGTAGAAACCTAAATTGCCACAAATTTCCTTATCCACACTTATTCTGTACAGCTCTTACCTTTTACCAGCTGGTAGACTCTGAGGCCATGCCATTGGACATAAACGGAGAAAAGAGAGGTCTCAAATAACTAATATGCAGATGATGAGTAAATGGGTCATTCAGTAAAAATAAGATAATATTTGAGTGATACTTAAACTTTATCTTCAAGTTTCTTCCCTTGGATAATTCACTTGAACTTCAAACTCAGTATCACCAAACTACTCATCTTTACACCATGTACCTGCTTCTTCTGCCTAAAGTGCTTCAATAACTGTCTTCTCTTCTTGCCAGGACTCTAAACCCAGGTGTCCAGGTATCACCTCAGATGCTCTTTGCAATTCATCCATGAGCGTCCAATGGATGGCTTAACCCCTAAACCTCTCTGGAATCAATTTCTTACCAGTCCCACTCAAATCTGGTTTTCAACAATAGGTTTCTAACTAACATAGCCTCTGACGTCACCTCCCTGCAATCTACCTGCCCCACCACTGCTAGGAATCTTCCTGTAATAGAACTCTGACAACATCATCTCTTAAGACTTCAAAGAATTTCCCTTAAATTTATCTCTTCTAAAATCATGAGACTCATTGCAATGACTTAGTCACTTTCTCTGAGAAACTGTTCCTTACTTCCTGGAAGGAAGTCTCCTCTCTGTCACTCAGTAGATTTTAATGCTCTTCTCCACTTAGCTTTCTCCACTGAACACACTGTGTTCTGATTATTTCTACTCATGACTGTCTTCTTGCAGAAATGTGAGATCATCGTGCACACAGACTTGAGTTGCAGAAGTCTTTGTATTCCCTAAATTTGTTCACCTTGCAAATAACCAAAAAACACTTGCTAAGTACATTAAATGAATAAAATCATTTAAGTACATATAGACTCAAAAGTTGGCAATTAGAGATAAATGAGCAATGATATTTGCTGTTAAACCAATATTTATGCTTAAACAAACAAAACATTGTCTACATCCCATACACTGTTTCATTTCCTGGGCTATCTGTGAACCTATTTCTTGGATCAAGTTTGGTCTTTTATATTATATAAGGAAAGTTCAATCCCTAAAATCATTTTATGACATCCAGCAAAATCTACACATGGATCTTTGAAAACATAAGCTAGTCTTTGTGTCACTGATCATGCAAAGCCATTCCAAAGAAACCAAGGTGATATTAAAATAATTGGAACCAATGGATAAACTGCAATCTTGACCTTAATTTTTAGTTGAGAATTAAAATGGAAATCAATATAGAGAAACAACTTGATATATTCTCTTCAACACTAGTCTGTTTTCTTTTTAAAGAAAGAGGGACAGAGAGAGAGAGAGAGAGAGAGAGAGAAGCAAAGTTTATTCAGTTTTGCATGTGACTTCATTCCTCTGACACTTCGTTGTGTATGTGGTGCTGGGGTTTGAACTCGCATACTCGTGCCAGGCAGGTGCTGTAACTGCTGAGCCACCGCTCCAGCCCTTAGTCTGTTTTCTTTAGGGCTTTAACTGTTACCTCTGTGGGAGAAATTCCACATATAGATATGTTCTCTGTCAGAAGCTCCAGAATATTCTTTCCAGTCTCCTGTAAGTTTCTAATCAGCTCTACTGAAGGAAAGTCAAGATTACTGGATAGCACTCATCATTTCCTCTGCCAGTTTACTTCCTTTCTTACTGCGTATCCCTGTGAATGGCACGGCTCACTGGGTCACTCAGTACACTGGCCTTCTGTTGTGACTTCTGTATCCTCCTGTGCTTTATTCTCAATAGATAATCATTTGAATCGTTTGTTGATGTGGTCTCCTCAGTTCTCCCCACACTGCCATTACGATGTAGTTCCTATTCATGACTTCACTATCCACCATTCTAATTACCCACAGGCAACCATACTCTGAAAATATTGTTGAAACGTATAGAAATAAGCAATGCAGCTGTTGCAAGCAGGGCACTCTTCTAAGTAGCATGATGAAATCCGTTCATCCTGCTCCATCCTGCCCAGGATGTGAATTATCCCTCCATCTGCGGTTTCCATTCTGTGCACATTACTTGCCTGTTAATCACTTAGTAGCCATGTCTGTTATCAGATCGCCTATCTCAGTACCAACGCTTGTGTTCAAGTAATCTTTATTTAACTTAACAATCGTTATAAAGTACAAACATAGTAAAGCAATCAATTTCATCACAGCCTTTTGTTATAATTCTCTTCTTACTTATTACTGTTAATTACTTGCTGTAACTATAAATCAACTTTATGATAAGTATGTAAGTGTAAGAATAAAACAGAGTATATGTAGGGTATGGTATTATTCACAATTTCAAGCATCCACTGTGGGTCTTGAAATGTTCTCCACACAGATGACTGAGGATTGCTGCACTCCAGTGGAGATTTCAATTCCCTTTTGCCTGGACAGCTGTGAGAGCATCCATCAGATACACTGCTTCTTTCCCCATCTCTCCTTCTCCGCTTCCCAAACTTCACATGTGCTTCCTTTTACTGGTGTCAGAGTCTAAAATTGAGCACCACACTGTTCAGCAGAATTTTTTTGCATTGAATGAAAAATGTTCTTTACTATCTCATGAGATAGAACCTATCCAAATATGGCTATTGTGCCTTAGAAGTAGGCTAATACAACCAAGAGAATGGAATTTTAATTAAATTTTGACTTACATAATTTTAAGTAAATATGTGTAATTGGTTTATAACATGTTGGACAGCACAGATCTATATGTGATAATCCAATCTTTTATTTGAAAGTATTTAATAAAGCAATTGGATGCTAATGGTGAGAATACGATCCACTGAAAACTTAACAACTTGCCACTTAAGAGTCTTCAGGATCTGATTGAACCTATATTTTCATTCTAGTTTATCACAATACCTTAATACAAACTCTATAACACAAATGTATTGAAATGCCAATAAAGTTTTTGAAAATTTATCAGATTTCCCCTTCTGGGTCTTTTTAAAATCTATTTTCCTTGGAAGTTTTGGCTTATCATGTTCATCTCCCAAAAACCCTATAGATTCTTTAGAACTCAAAAGACTGCAAAGTGCCAGCTCCTTTCAGCAAGAACCTCTACCATCAGAGACTCCAAAGAACCACAATGTAAGTTTGTGGTACGTTTGTGCTGATTAAATTTTTCCTCTTCCGGTCTTCTCTATTGGAATAGAAAGTCTCAAGGGTGGTATAAAAGCTCACTATAATTTGGTTGCTGAATGTCCCCCCAAAGCCCTTGTGTCAAAGTTCTGAGCCTTAGAGTGGAGATGTGAGCAGGTGACAGAATAGGAAGTGGGTCCTCAGATCACTGTGGGTGTGCCCTCAAAGGGACATGTGGGACCTGAGGCCCTTCCTCTTCATCTTTTGCTTCCCGACCATGAAGTGAACAGTTTGCTCTGCCTTGTGCTCCCTGCAATTACTATTCAGCATCCCCACTAGGGGCTTGAAACCAGGGCTCTACCAATTCCAGGGCTGGAAGTTCCAAAGCTGAGCCAAAATAAAACTTTTATCTTAATAAGATAATAGGCTCAGGCATTTCACTATAGCAATGGAAAGCCAACTAATACAGAGTTGGTTGAAATTTGTAAATCCATGAATACCACTTCATGCCTAGATTTAATAAACATTTATTGAATATAATATTATGAATTTGGAGGGAAAGAACTATCTTACTTAATAATCTTTGCTTCTTGGACCTTTACAACATTTTCCCTAAAATGGAAATTATGTGGGAAAACAAAACTGAGCATACAGATACGCTGTAATACTTGAGACACATTTCTCATCAAGAACCATAAATGATTAAAGTTCATTATCCTTCTGTAATTTACTAGAAATTGATTAGGACTGTACTTGCCTCTCTGAAGAGAAAAGGTACTTGTAACTGAGTGTGAGAATAGAAATCACTCCGTAATATTTATTAAATACTTGCACTGTGATCATTCCTGGGTCAGAGGCTGTAAGGGAATCAAAAAAGATAAGTTAACATTTCAACTTGAGATGATTAAAGTTTACCTGGCTATAAATGGCAGGCAAGTGACAAAGAAAAGCAAAGCACCGAAAAGCCTGATCTAAGTGACTGGCGCCCTCGTGAACAGGACACCTGGTTAGCTTTGTGGGTTGTGGGTATCCAGAGCAAATTACACATATCAAGTCTTTAGCCAGAAAGACAGAGGAGAAGAAACAAAAAGCTAAAATATCTGAACAATAAAGATAAATGACCCAAGAAGCATGCAACAAAGGCATAATAAAGTATGGAATATTGCAGAGAAGTTAGGAAAGAATGCAAAGGCCAGATTGAAAGGAGCCTCAGTTCTGAGAATAAATAATGTGGACTCTGAGATCATGTGAAAGAAGTACAGAAGGAAAGAGATGGAATGCGTACTTAAAGCACACAGAAGTGATTTCTCCCATTTAGCTTAACTTTTTATTTATTTATTTATTTATTATTTATTTATTTATGTACCAGGGAGAGAACCCAGGGACACTCAACCACTGAGTCCCAACCCTTTTCATATTTTATTTTAAGACACTGTTGTGCTAAGTTGCTTAGGACCTTGCTAAATTACTGAAGCTGGCTTTAAACTTGTGATCATCCTGCCTCTGCTCCAGCCCATTGGCTTAATTTTAAACAGTTATCTCTCTTGGAATTTCCAGAATAGAGTAGAGTTAAATGGACCTGCCATTTGATAATCAATACCTTAACTGGTATATATATATATATATATCCTTCAGAAATTGTCCTGGGAAATGGAAAAATATCTACTCAAGAAAATCTACTACATTTCAATAAGAGCCTTGAGTGTGTGGCGTTAAGCCATAATCCACACCACTACCTTCACCTGCCAACAGCTTAGTGTTATGTACTCACCATCTTCCAGTCTGGAATTCTGATTTCACTCCATGAGGGTCAGAATGCTGGAATTGCTTATTCTTCCCATTCTACAATGTAAAAACTCTACCTCAGACCAGAGTACTGGGACCCCAATTGCCCCTTTCTTAGTTTGCCGATAGATTCTAGAGGCCAGTCCATAAGACCTTGATTTCTGCCCATCTCCCCCCAAAGCTACTGTAGATGTGGCTTCCTCCAGGAAAAAAGACACCCTGCCCCTGATTTTAGTATGGTGACTACCCTTTGGAAAGCTGTGCAGTCTTTTTCCTGCCGATCTGCTTCCTCTCTGGGGAGAGGTACCTCTGCGCTGAAGATCTACCCGGACATACCGTAATAAAAGTATTTGAAAGAAAAACAAGGAGCAAGGTCTTGAAAGCAGCAAGAGAAAAATGGCTTATCACAGTAAGATTAGCAGCAGACATCTTACAAACAAGGCAAGTGTTAAAAGTTAAAATGTCAGTTAAGAATCTTATAGCCAACAAAATTATCTTCAAAAAGTGAAGGTAAACTAAAGATGTTCCCAAGTAAACAGAGAGAAAGAAAGAAAGACTGTGCTGCTTCTAACTCAACTTTCACACATAAAATAGCAAAATAAATTCTTCAGGCTGAAAACAAGTCACATGCACAAGAAATTTACATCCACATAGGGGGAAGCACAGCACCGGTAGAGACGATGTTGTGGAAAATTACAACACAAAGTGTAATTGCACATTTCTTCTTCTCTTGACTGATTTAAGAATCTATTGCACAAAGCAATTTGTATATAATTGAATTTGAGGGGCCATAATGTATAGAAATGTGATTTATTTGATAATAAGAGTTGTATTGTAGTACAGAGATGACCCCAGGTGATAATTACAACTCACAAAAGAAAATAAAGAGAACCAGAAAAGGTAGATAATGTTGTGCATATGATAAACTATATAAAAATACATGTGTTTATCTTTTTCTCTCAGCTAACTAAAAGACATGATATTGTACAAAGCAATAAATATAAAAAAGCATTGTTAGATTTTTAATATAGCTGATATAAGATATGTAACAGTAATAATTTTATAAGGTGGAGATAGAATGGTGTTATTGCAGAGTTAAGGTTGTGCTAGGCTCAAGTGTGTAAATACAAAATGCTAGTCTGACTGAGATTCCATCTCAATGGTGACTGGCACCGTGGGAAGAGCACATCATTCTTTGAACGGGGCTAGTTGCTCTTGTCAGTAGGTCATGATTTAGTGAATACCTCTCAGGTGCTGGGGAACAGAACATTTGGTAACACGGGGCAGAGAAAGTTTTACTCCAATGACAGCTTAGGGATGTGACAATCACTTTGAGATTTATTATGCCAATCCTTTCATGAAACTCTAGGAGTGGATTAACTTATTTTCCTCTAGAAGAGACTTTCTGCTGCCTCTGGTTTTTAGAACTGAGTTCCTAGTGGACAGAGCATGACAGACCATTCTGCTTTGACCCCCGTGTATCAGAATCTCCCTTCCACTCCAGTTCTCCATCCTGCAAACCGAACATAAGGTATCCAGGTGAAAGCAAGTTTAGACATTTAAAACAAGAAACAAAGTAACCCAGGCTGTCCTAAACATGTCAAGTTAAAAGGAGTGAGGTCAGAAATGTAAGCATCACTGTCACATCAAACAGTGCAGGCAAAAGTGCAGGGAGCGTCAGTTGGGAGCGGGGAGCTGCATCCTTCTTGCAGTCCCCCTGTCTTCAAGCTGTCAGTGAACAGGAAGCTCATAACCATGCTCTGGACCCGTAGATGAGAGCAGAATGTTCTCTTAATAACACCACAGGAGATAAACATTTAGAAGGAATCAAGATTCTTTCAAATTAAAAAAAAATGATTCTATACACAAGAAGACAATAAGATTACCAAATGTGCAACTCATTTCCTTTTCCTTCCAGTATTTGGTTATCTAGGTAAGATTCAATAGTTAACGATTGCGTGTGCACATATATGCAAGCATTCACACCTAAGTATTTGCACTGTATATTATTTTTAAATATATGTGTTTGGAAAAAGTTAATATTAATTAGAGTGAACAAAGGGGAAGTTGAAGCATGTAGGAAAAAATGCCTTATGGGCTGGAGGGGAGGCTCAGCCGGAGAGCACTTGCCTCCGGGTTTGATTCTCAGCAGTGCATACACAACTAAGTGAAGGAAAAACAAGAGACAGATGAAAACATAAAAATTAACCCTCTTTCTCTCTCTCTCTCTTAAAAAAGAAGAAAAGAAAATTTGCCTTAGATGAACACGTTTTTGACAATGTGTATTTGCAGCTATTTTATTTATATGTCGATATATTTATTTAATATGCTTATGCAATCTACATGTCCTAAGCATCCATGAACAAAATGAACAAGCAAGACCAAAGCCATGGTGTAGCTTACATGATACTGTAAGAACAATGACAACAATAAGAAATAGATTGTGGTAAGTGTTAGGCTGAGAAATGTGATTTAAAGAATGCAGCCATTAGCTTAGCCATGCCTTCTCAAGAAAAGTCACTAAGAGGAGGTGGCACTTAGAATGGGACCCAGTGACAAGAAAACCTCCACAATGAGGCATGATGGGCAGCACAGTTAGTTCCAGGCTGAGAGAACAGTCATTGTGAATATCTGGAGACAGGAAATGTCTCTGGGTATCACAGGATCAAGAAGAAGCCAACCTGGCAGGAGAAGAGGGAATAGCAAGGAGTGTGGCAGGAGATGAGGTCAACCGAGTTACGTAGCTTGGATTTTGGTTGCAGTTCAATGCACTATTGCTGACATTGTAGTCTGAGAATCAAGGTTTTGGTGGGTTGTAATCCATGCCTGCCATCAACTTACTCTATGACTCCGGAAAACTTGGATCCTTTCTTTTGGCCTCGGAGCGACCTCCACTGTGAAACAGAGACTGGATTAGGAAGGAGATGATCTATGAATTCTGCGTGAGTGCTAACATTATATGATTCTAATCTTTGCCCTTGAAGATGAAGCTGAACACTCCCTTTCCGTGAAAGTCCTGAGACCGCTCTGTGAACTGCACAAGTAGCTCAGGACTTGCTGCTCACTGGTCCTGACTTGTGGAGCTGCCAAGACTTCAGAGCAGGAGCACCCAAAGACTGCATCTCCTCACTGCTGACATTTCTTCCAAGATGCATTTACTGCGTCTTCTCAAATTTTTGCTCATGTCTTCATTACTTTTCTAGTTTCTTCTGCGTGCCTGGCTAAATTCCCCTCTCTCTTCTATGTTCATCTCAGCAGCTAAAATCAAAAAGGTCAGGAAGAAGGAAACGAAAACGGAAGTTATTGATTTCTTCCTAAATTATCCCAAGCACACTGGCTTTCCAAACTCACCTGTGAAAATAAGACCCGCTTCTCCCTGTAGGAGTCTTGAAGATTTAATATTAAAATAGCTTTGATCACATTATAGAGACTCCCAGTTGGAAATCTAATCAATCAGAGTAGTGATTCCCAGAGCCTGAAATTCACTGTGACCAAAAATTAGCTGGCTGTCACCATTAATAATTGAGAAAGACTACTAAACAAACACATGAATAGACTCAAAAGGTTGCTAAGTAAACAAGCAATATACACGCAAGACAAACCTTTTAACAGGACAGCTCAGAGATTTGGACTTTGAAAGAATATTTACCTTGGAACTGAGATAAAACCCAAGAGTGAGTTTAAAGAGACAAATAGCACATAGAACGCAGCTCCTCTTCCATGAAATAAGAAGGGAAGACCCCTGCCTCTGGTTTGTGGTATTTTTGTGTTTCAGAGCTTCATTGATAACATCTTTCTTCAGAGTTACACATGCTTTATGAGGGATACAAAACAACAACAACAACAACAACAAACCCAGAGTCAACCACAGAAAAACCCACTTTTAAACAACATAGATATTTGTGAATTTGTTGTAATATGTAATCTTTACTGTACTTTAGAGGCCAAAGCACATCAGTTGGAAAACAACTCAATTTACTATGAAAAATAATATCTGATATGTAGAAATTTTATTTGCAAGAAAACAATATATCCTGTGAAGTAATTTTCAGCTAAACTAAACACTCTAGAAAAAAACTGCTGTTTATTTTTAAGTTGCTAACAATATGAGTCATTCGAAAGGCATTTTATTAAATACAAGTGAGAGTATACTTAGTGACTGGCTTTTGACATGGCTTTTTCAGTAATTAGCAATGTCAGCTTGGAAAAGTTCCTCAGCGTCTTTGAGCATCACCTGCAGCTGCCAAATAAGGAAGTTGGATTAAATGTTCTCAAATTGTAATTCAATGCCGAAATGCTGAAAATGTATTTTCAACACTGTATATTACATTTGCATGCAGCATGCTACATGTATAATCAGGTCATCAACAGTTTAGTGAAAAACTGAAACAGCATTTTGCTAAGCAGAAAAGGGCACAATTTATCTTGGTAGTATAATGGCTAAAGTCCTGCAGCTGTTACAATGCTTCCACTCTCCCTCATAGCTGTCATAGACACTTGGAAGGATCATATAAACTCTTTGGACCGCAATTTCCTTGTTTGCAAAATAGGCATAGTAGTATTTTCTTTTCATAGCGGTTTGAGTAGTTTAGAACTCAGGTACCATAGGCAGAGAGGCATATCCTAAAATCTGGCTCCACCAGTTAGGAGTTCTGTGTTTGGAGACAATTAGTTTAACTTTTAAGTGCCTCGATTTTCTCATCTGTGAAATGGAGGTAACATCAAGATCTACATGAAAGGGTTGTAAAGATGAGGGAGAAAAAGCAATTAGGTTAATGCTTAGCATTCAGTAAATATCAGTGTTCACTCATGTTATTAGGGCTAGAAATAGCGGCAGCGATAGCAGCGGCACCAGTCACGGCGTGTGAAAATCCGGACATTAGGCAGAGAGAAATGATTGTTCTTTGAGGGCAAAGAAAATAGAGTTCTGTGGGCTGGAATTATTGAGGACAGCTAGAGAATGGAACGACAGCGAGGGCTGGACCTCAGAGAAGAGGAAGGGCAAAAGGAAGACATTTCAACATGAGAGGACAGAATAATCAAAAAGATGGAATAGAAACTCCTAAGTTGAATTTCCAGGTGAAGATGGCAAAATAGACTGTGCATATAATCTGCCTACTTTCTGAAACACTATGAAGATGTCATGAAAGAAATATTTTAAAGCTTAAAACCACAAGAAAAAATGGTAGAAGAAAAGATAACAATAAAACTTTGGACTCAGTAAGTAATTGTGCTAAATGACAGGAGAACAAAATATGAATTCCAGGTTTGCAGCAGAAAAGCTGATATGCCACCAAATTTATAACAGAAAAATGCAAGAGGCTCAGGAATTGTCCAGCATCAGATTATTCAAAGAGTAGAAAGGAAGGTTAGGTGGAAAATGAAGAATATGTTGAAAGAAATAAATCATCAGATTTTCCTCCCAGGTCCAAATTGTGGTGCTATCTTACTGAAATTAGGGAGACTTGCACACATTACATACTGAGTGCTGAGATACACCCTACTACCCCAAGCCCATTCTTGACACGCTTGTGTCTTGAAAACTGAAAATCAAGCCTATATTCTGCAAAGAAAAGAATGGAAATGGCTTAGGACAAGTGGGAGTATATAAAGGAAAGCTTTATTAAGTTTCCTCCACAAAAGAGCACAGAGATAATCTCTCTGCATTGAAGAATGTGACTGGCAGTTTCCTCCAAAGCACTAGGAATTATACATCAGCCTTTCCAGTGTCACTCCAAAAAAATCATCAGATGTTTAAGAAAGATGCTAACATTAAAGACAGAGTCCTAAATGCAAGTGAAAGAAAAGCAACTTAGATATAGAAAAAATGCAATAACAAGTCAATAAAAAAATCACTTCCAGTTCTTCAGCAATAAGAACTAGTTGCATTTTTCCAAAACAAATATTCTGACAGTTTTGAAAGGATCTTAGAAATATCTATGAGATCAGAAATATACACCTTTTTTTAGAAAAGTTGCAAGATAAAATTAGGGAAATTTTCCAAAAGGCAGAGTACAATATCTAGGCAATAGGAAATAGTAAAGAATACTCCAAAAACTTAAAATCAGTTTAGAAATTTTAGACTTCATGCTTATACAATTATGCTATTGTATAATCTATTATCATGTATAGCTAAATAGAACCAATAAAAATTTAAAAAAGAAATTTTAGTGTCCAAATAGTAGGACTTTCAGAAAGAAAATACCTAGATATTTTATCCTGCTCTTTGGAAAATTTACCCGATTTTATCTTGCAGTCTTTCTACTGAAATTTTGTTTCTACTCTCATGTACCTTTCTAAGACCTGTTAAATTTGTTACGATGCTTGTTTTTGGAAAGTGCATCCAGTTCTTTAAAGTGCATTCAGTTCTTATCGCTAAAGAACTGGATGCAATGATTTATTGACTTTTTATTGCATTTTTCTATTTCCAAGGTTCTTTTCCTTTCACTTGCATTCAGGTCTCTGTATTTATGTTAGTATCCTTTCTAAATGGTCTGATGACTTTGTAGAGTGATGCTCTAAAGACTGATGTACAATCCCCTAGTGCTGTGGTGGAAACTGTCAATCACATCTTCAATGCAGAAAAATTATCTCAATGGGCTTCTTTGGGACAAAATGGAAAAAAGCAAGTCATCAGTGAAAAACTAATAAAATTATTCAGAATTAAGGATATAGATGGCCAACCACCTGGGACACTGAATGAAAACAAATATACCAAGTTATACCAACATGACTTTCAGAGAAGATCATATCACTTACAGAAATATAAGTAAACAGACACTATGAAAGATCAGGAGTCAAAACAGCTCTGAAATTTATAATTAGAAGGTAGAAGAAAGCGCACCAAAGACTTCAAATTCTGAGAAAAAAATGAGTTACGACTGAAAATTTTACACCCAACAAAGCTAAACACTAAAATGGCAACATTTTTAGGCAAGCCATGGTCCTAAGAAAATGTTATTTCCCATGATCCCTTTCTTGTGAAGCTCCTGAATGTTGTACTTCAGAAAAACAAATAAGTTATCCAAAGAAAAGAAAATGTGGCTAAAGCAAGAAGGAATGCAAGACAGGAAGCAAGAGGAAAGCCCTCAAGATAGCGAAGGCTATCCCAGGGTGACAGCTAGCTCTACACCACACTTGACAACCTAATTCATTAGATGTTCATCATTTCTAGATTATAAAACTCAAAGAATATATGAAGCTTTTGACAACTGGTAAAGAATTTGGGCAGAATTAGTGAAAAGTATCTAAACAACAACAAAAAAATCAAAACAAGTTTTCACTCCAGGAGGTGGGGGGATTGTCAGAGAATGGAATTAAAATTTACTACACTGTTTATGAATTACCTAATTATAACATAGGAAACACTAAGTGCTCGTATAATCAAAATTATGTGAATTTTCTTGGAAGAGAAGGAGAAAGAAGATCTGTGTGTATGTGTATGTGAAGTCAGTGGAGGGTGCCTAAACTGAAACATGTGTGAGTGGTCCTATATTTAGCAGTTCATCCCCGCCTGCTCATGGCATGGCACACAGGCATAAATATTTATAAGGCACACAGCAATAAATGTTAAAGTCTGATTGAGGTTGGAGGCAACTAGACAGGGGCTCATGCCACCCCAGGTTCCACCTGACCAGCCTGAGGGCAGAAGGGATCAATATCTCCCCACACCTGTAATCTATTTGCTGCTTACTGTTTGAGAAGCTCTGATTTAGAGATAGGGAGGTAAATACCAAAAGAGCAAGTTAAAGGAATTGCAAGTGATTTCCTCTGGGGGAGGAAGTGTGTGTTGTGGGCGGGGGAGACAGTCAGGGAGCTATTTTTCATAATAAATCTTGGAGAACCAACTGACTCTCCAAATCATGTGAATATATTACTTTAAAAAGAAAAGAAAACAAAATAAATAAAAACAAATTACATTATGAAAGGGAAGCCTGAACTACGTATGATGTCTAACAATGAGTGTGTTTTGAGTGCTAGGCATGTGTGTATTAAATTCCCTGTTGGATCCTCACAACAGTTGGGCAACACACATTCATAGTCACTATTGCTGTTCTATACATTTTAGAAATGAAGAATATAGGAAAACAGAAAAATAATTTATCCATATTATTATGGCTAAAAATGGCAAAGTTGAGATCCTAACAGACCTTTGTCATGTGCCAGAGCTCAAATTCCAAAACAACCACCCTATTGGGTGTCAATTCTCAGGAGAGGTCAGTGCTGGTGGGGTCAGATTTTGACAGACTTTGAATATCAAGCTATTCAAAGACCCTTAGTTAGGTGTTTTGGGAAATGGGTTCTTCCAAGAATGTTTTCACAAGACAGGGATATTGATCAAACTAACCTGTTCCAGGCTAAAAAGTAGGGTATGGAAGTCAAGTTCCACCCCTCCGTGGCCTTCCCACAGATGCTTCTCCATGGCAGGATCCTTTTGCTTCCTCCTGCCATATGGCAGCCCGGTGGGCTTTCCCCAAGAAAACTTCCTATTATTATAGAAGTTACCTCTGCTCATTGGTGGGGCTATTGTACTCTGCTGATTTAACATGAAGGCTGAAAACGGACGAGTAACTAAGTGATCGTTCAATATTGATTCCAAAATCAGCATTTTGATTCCAACATAAGCATTTAAATATCTTAATAAGGTCACTGCTATAGCTTGTATGTAATTCTCCAAAATAAATGTTGAAACTCAATCACCAGTGCAATAGTACTAAGAGGTGAGGCACTTGGGAGGTTATCAGGGGGACCCTGAGGAGTGAGATTAGTGTCTTTATTAAAGGACTCGACTCAAGGTATCTGTTGATTTCTTTTCCTCCTTCAGCCATGTAAGGATAAAGTGTTCCCCACCACGCAATGCAAAGATGCAGCAAGAGGCACCATCTGCGGAGCAGAGCGCTGGCCTTCATGCACCGAATCTGCTCACGTCTTGGCCTTGAATTTCCTAGCCTCCAAAACTGTGAGAAACAAATCTCTTTTCATAAATTATCCATTCTAAAGATTAAGACCATCACTATTAATTAATATGATTTCTAATATAGACCTTGTTCATCATAAATTTCTTTCAGATACGTACAAAACAGCATATTCCAATGTAAAACTCAGGGAAAAAAGCAAAAAAGATTGTTGGATATCTAAATTTCATATGAAAAATGACCTCAATTTTAGCAACTAAATCCATTAGAAGATTTTCTGGCATTTTTAAATGCTTAAGTGTTTCGCAAATTATTTTCTTATATTGTGTGCATGTATGTACAAACATGTAAAGATGAATTCCACTACTTTGTATAATTATAATGCATCAATAATAAAATCAGCGGGGGGGACTTTTCAGAATACTTACTTTCAGAAAAATCTCCAATATATACTCCTCACTCTCATCTCTAGGAAAAAGAGAAAAATTTTAAAGGACAAAAAAGAGAGTTGTGCTGATTTCTCATCAGAAAATAGTATTTTTTAGTCATAGTGGTGTGTTTGATAATTTATGCTAGGAGATCAATGGAATTTAATTGACTAGATATGGCCAGGCTTTCCCAAAGCTATTCCATCATTCTTTTGCTGAAAAATCAGTCATGAACAATTTTATATCATGGATCATCTTTTCAATATCTACCCCATGCTCATCACACACACACACACACACACACACAATCCACACACTCATCTCTGATGATTATCATTGTCTAAAACTCGATTCCCCCTCAGAACCACATCCCCTTTTAGAGCAAGTTCTGTGCTGGTGCAGCCCCACAGTCTGAGGGTGGACTTAGAGGAGGCCACAACTGAATGCCTTGCCACCCTCCCTACTTTCTCCCACGTCCTCCACACTCTGCACGCTCCCCATGGACCTAGGATTCATCCTCAGGTTTTACAGCAAGTGGTTCTTCTCCTCTAGGAAGTGAGTCATGGAGAGGAAGATAGTAAATAACTATTCCTTCTTGACTTGAAAGGAATTATTTTATTTTCTTTTATTAATAAAAAGGCATTTTGTTATTTAAATATATTGATCTCACTATGACATCCTTCAAAAGGAAAAAAAAAACAAAAAATAAAAATAAAATAAAACTTCATCACATTTCCCTTTTCAGGCCGATCAAAATGATGTCCAGGGCACCAGGGCACTGATTCCCGCATGAATGTGTCAAATAATGCATTTTTCCCTTCAAAGTGCTTATTAAATGCCTACTGAGTCCATATCGTTCAGAATAGAGACAAGAAATCAAGCAACAAGCTAATTGGGCTCAGTGCTGAAACAGAGGCAAACACAATGTCCTAGGTGTCCATTGGAAGAGACCAGTACCTGATCTGGATTTCTTGGGGAGGTGGAGAGTGAAAAGGCTGGCTGTGGGGTGGAGCAGAGAGCTACGACCAAGGGGAAAGTGCTCTGGGTAGAGATAATTGTCCATGAATGATTAGAGCCACAGAAAATATTTACATAATACAAGATTATTCTGCCAAAAGAGGGAGTGAAAAAGAGATGGGCCGAAGTGGTTAATAAGGCATGAACTGCAGCTCTGCGTGGGTCAAGCATGCATGGCATAGTGATTACTCTTGGATTTTCAGAATTTCACTCATTTCTGCATCAACAGAGTATTTTGGAGGACAGTTCTATACTTAAAAAGCAGTGACAGCTTGACTATAACAAATCTATAAATATCTAACTTGAGTTGAATAATAGCCATATAATACACAGGGATCAGGAAACACTTTCAAATCTGGGTTCACATTTTGTCACTGAGATTACCTATAAAGTTAGTGTGATCTCCTCATTTTTACCAAAGAAGAGACTGAGACTCAAAAAGTAAATCTAAAAAGAGTCTAATGACTGAATCTTCACCCAGACCCCTTCTCTTTGCACCACTTTCTTACCAACCTTTTATTCTGGGCCAAAGGGAAGATTCTTGTGCTCACTTCAATAGAACAGCTTGTAACCGACAATTTGAAAAACGTGATATGTACAGAATGGCCAGCTGCTGTCCACTGAAATTTATGACCTAGAAGACGATCCAGTTAAAAAATGAAAAGATGTGAATTTGAAAACCAGAACTTCAGGACCTTTGTGAACTTTGAATCAGACAGTCAGTGTGGAAATTCTGTGGGAAAAAAGACTATGTGTTCTTTTAGTTAACTTCTATTTGTATGGAACGATCTCTGATAAAACTGTTTTTAAAAAAAAACATGTAAAAGTGGCAAAGTAGCACACGTACTATGATACTATTTGTGTATATCCTGCTGTATAAACATTCTATCTCAGAAAAGATATATGAGAAGCAGGTATTGGTGACTACCTCTGGGGAGCGAGCTGAGGACAGGAAGGAGATTAATTTTCACTACATATCCATTTGCAAGGCTTCAATGTTTTACACTGTGCATGCAACATACTTTCAGCATGGAATTTTATTAGAAGAAGATGAATATTTAAAAGAAAGTGATACTTCTACACTAACTCAAAGGAAATGTTTTGAAACATAAACCTAGAAAAGTCAGGCAGAATGTCACTGGCATTTGTCTGCCATGCTGGGCACACCTTAGAGCTGGCTTTCTTATGCACAGCAAGGTGCTTTGGGATTCTTTAGCTCAAGGGAATCAAACTTGATTGTGTCCTCCTAGGACTGTGCTCAGGTATGGAAGTCAGGGAACCTTGGGCTCTTCACACGGCTTTACCTCGGCGAGGGACCATCCTTTCCTGTCACAATGCAGAGCTACAAGTTCAATAGTACAGCACATAATGCTGAAAGGACATTGGCTGGGGTCCAGTCAGTCAGGAGTGGGGACAGCAGAAAGGAGGCAGAAGCCAGTCTTCTTAATGCCCACGGTGGACTTTTCAGTCAAATGTGTTGGAGTAATGTCATTTCCTTCCCTTCTTGAAGACGCTAGCATATTCTGATCTAAGGAAATCTTTTCTCAAGAAAAGTCTTTTAGCATCTTTCAGGACATTATTACATAGAGCGCTGGTGCTGTAACGTCGCAGTGAGAAACTCAAGTGGCCAGGTTTTTGATGTCCCTTCCTGTGTCCTCTTCTTCCAAGTTTATTTTAGGTTTGGCTACGTGATTTGCTTTGACCAGTGGGAGTTAGCACAGAGAACAACAACTAGAGGTTTGATAAAGGTATGCACAACCAAAAACTGCCCTGTTGAATCTCTTGCCTGGGGCTTCATGTTTTAAAGAAGTCGGAGGAAAAAGCCCCAGTAGAGAGAAAGAACCCAGCCTTCATAGCTACTGAGGGGCACCCAGCCTCAACCAACTGACCGGGTGAGTATTAGCTGCATGAAGGAGCCCATCTGTACCTGTGACAAGTTGTAAGCTGTTATTTGAGAACATTAATCTTGGAATGGTTTGCTAGGCAGCAACAGATAACTGATACCAAGGGTTCTACATGGAGCAGTCCAAGAATTACAGTTGAGCTCTCTTCTGAATGCTGTTCTCTGCCTCAGTTTCCTCGTGTGTAGAAAGGGAGTCAGAATGGATAATGTCAAACCAACCTTCCAATTCTAATGTGTTTCATGCAAAAGCAGGTGTCAACATTTTGGCACCATCTCTATCCAAACTGCAGGGCTCCAGTGAGCTCAGCCTAGATTTTGCAGGTTAAAGAAAAAGAAAAAAAAAAAAAGAACTACTCTTGGGAATTGGCAAATCTGACCCCCAGTCCCCTAGGCTGACTTAGCACAGATGTTAAAATCCAAGTTTCCCAGTCTGGAGTGTGATTCTTTGTAAAATAAAAGGTGAGGTGAGGCTCACAGGTCATAGACTCCGCCTCCTTGCTCTCTGGGCTCCCTGTGCCTGTCAGCAGCAGGGTGACCCTGAGTGTTCACCAGCAGTGTTTGTGTTTACAGTGCACAGGACAGAAGAGCAACACAACCACTCCAACTCCCAGCCAAGCTTTCTATCTGTCCGGGAGGAATAGGAGTGTGGAATCACACTCTGTTTATTTGTGGTTCTTTTAAGTGATGTCTAGAGACCTACATTTCATGCTTGTTTGAAAGTGTGTATGTAACTGGGGAAGCTGTTAAACAGCAGTTGGCCTTCACTCCAGTTATTTACTTATTTAGTTATATGTCAGCATGCAGTTCATTGACTCATAATTCTTTTCAGTGCCCTAAGATGACCAGCCTTGGAGGGCATCAGAAAGAAATTCACATCTCATTCTTAAAAGTATTTATAAGGATATCATATTTGGCTGCTTCTGCTTCAGTTATCACAGAGGTTTGTTTATCTGTTTGTTCACAAAGGCTTTCTTTGATTGCTATTACGACTTGCAGTATAGGAGGGATAAAAGGGGGAAAAAAGGGAAAACAATCCATTTCAGAGAAAGGGAAAAAATACAGGTCATCCCAACATAAACTGAATCAAATTCTTTGAAAGTGCTGAAAACTACTTTAAGATGCGCAGATTCTCAAAGATGTGAACGCCGTAGTAATTTAGAATTTCTGTCTTTTCTACAAAGGTCTTACCTAATGCAGAAAAGTTTTGTTTGTGAGCAAAAAATCTAATACAAAACAAAACACATATATTTGCTATTTTGCATTGTGTGTATTGGCAGCATAAAAAAGTTCCTAGGAAATAATAAACTCCTAAATTAAAGGAAAATAATGACAGAGTTAGATAAAGACAGCACCTTAAAGAAACTCTACCTTTGTCATCTAAGAGAATGGACAATTCTGACATGCAAGCAGCATTTTGTAACTGCTCTGAAAGGAGGTAGGCAGGGAACTTTGAACCAACCCCTGTTGAGCAATCTCTAAAGGCGATTCACTCAGAGAGGAGGCATTTTCCTGTGGCTTCCTGAGGCTTTTCTGTGCAATACAAAAGGCAGGATGGTTTTGCCCCCTGGATACAGCAGAAAATAGTTTAAAATCTGTCCTATCAGGCATCCCTCCTGCTCACTTGCTGTTTTGTCACTGGTAGAAAAGTGGAGCTGCAGGAATTTCAGAGTGACAAGGAGCCCCCTTTCTGTCTGCAAGAATGCTTAGTGACACTCAGGAGCCATAACCACCTCTTCTTGACTCCCTGGAAAATGCCCACTGAAGGCAGAGCTGAAGAACCACCTTGAAGAATCTGAAAAGGTGTGGTCAGTTGCTTGGCCACCTTCTCACGCTCACTTTTATAACCCTCACTAGCAATCAGTCTTAAAAGACAAAAGTTTATTTGGAAATTCAGTCAGCATGTTAACTGTGGTTGAAAGTGAATGGCTCCCTCTTCTCTCATTTTGGCAAGAGATTTACACCCCTTCCAAGCCAGCCCTGCTCTTATTTATGTAACTGCCCCGGAGAGTGGCTTGAGGTTGTCTCTTAGAAAAACAAGTGCTATTTATGCCTTGTAGGCCCAAGCAGTTAAAGCGACTCACATCAAGTCAGGCACCTAGCAAGGAGGGGCAGGCAGCTTTGAGAAGTTTTTACAAGAAAGCTCAAACATTCTGATCACTTATGCTCAGAATTCTGTGAAGTCAGAAGGGACCTCCACATACTCTGACTACCGAATTGTTTCAAGCATTAAATCCCCTTAATCATGGGCACAACCTCAATACAAATATTTTACTGTTGGTGAAGCAACACAAGCAGACAAAAATACTTTCCTTGCTATTGCTGCTTATCCTGATAGAAACAGGCATTGCAAGTTTATGTTTGTGTGAGTTTTTATCCAAAACACCCTCCCCCAATTCCAGATGTTGCACACATCTATAATCAGATATATAATTTCTATATTCCAGTGACATAAGGAGTTAGCAATCATTACTCTTCTTCTTTATCAACATTCTTACCTTTCATAAATCCACCTAGAATTTGAAAGGAGAATAATTAGTGCTATGCAGAAATTTACAATGTAACTTGGATAAGGTATCCTTGGCTTCCTTCTCAATTCAAATGTCAAATGTTAAGTAAATCGACATTTATGAGTGGAGTATGAAATAGATTTCAATTTCAACAGGAATAAAAATACAATCCCTTTCTATGAAAATGAGGTACAAAAGCAGCTTTCTTCACAAGCTGTTAAATGGCGCCCCCTTCCTGTCGTGCTGGACTTGGTAAAAGAGAACAAAAATCCCATTGCCCTGTTTTGCATTCCAAGTCATTTAGGATCCTGTAGCCATAAGCCCACGTAGACCCTTCATCACACATACAAAACACATCAAGATACAGAGTGGGGAAGGTTTTGAAAACATCTGTGAGTTTTTAAAAATTATTTTTGTGCTGGCACCACATTAATCACTGGAGATAAAGGGCCTAAAACTCAGGAAACAAAATTTCATACAGGAGACGATAAAAACTAAAAGTAAGCCAATTTTTTTTCAATGCAATTCAAAAAGTGCTATATTTGAGGTGGGTATCAAATACTGTTATAGAAGTAATAGATGTTCCAAAGTAATTTAATGAGTGCTATCAAATAAGTTAGATAAGTCACCAACATTTTTGATGATCTAATGTTAACTAGGTGTGAAAGACCACTGGTAAGTTTTTGGGCAACTAAAATGGAATTTGAAATTTCTAGGTTTAAAAGAATATGCTAGAATGAGGATCCAGTATTTCAGAGAAACACCTGCATAATGTTACACGAAGAGTTAAAAAAGAAGCTGGACACTGTATGCAAGACCAGAAGTGCAAGCTTCACTCTTAGATATACAAGTAGCAGCAAAAAAGCATACTGTGGAGCTGACTGGTATGCTTTCAGCTGACTTTCAATGTGGCGCTCCATTTCATTCAGTGATGCATCTATCCAGCCATATTTAAAGGATGCAATCCTCTGCTGAGTCTTGGAGTGCAGAGAGCGGCTCTGGAAGTACCTCCTTTAATTGCACAGTTATAATCTGAAGTGCTATAAACCCACAGTAAGAGTGAGGCAGAGAGTGAGCTCCGATCGAGTGTTCTATTCATATTTGTAAACAAAAGCGAAAAGACTATATTATGTTACCTGTTCTGTGAGAAGGGGAAACAAGAAAATTCCCCTGAATATATCTTTTGTTATTAAGAAACATGAAAATAATTAGTATAAATATAATTGGTCACCTGGAAAAGGAACAGAAATGAAGGGGTGACACATCTCCGAATATAAAATTTTGTAGTTTGGACTTTTGGAAGCATAGTAATATTCTATATATTCAAAGATAAAATTAACTAATACGGTAAGAGAAGCCTCAAATGCAAAAACAACAAATCCTACTTTATTTCAAAAGAGTAAGATAATAGTACTGGTAGAAGAAATTAGAGCTAATGTAAGTGACTACAGAACATAGTACTATGAATATTTAACTTCAGTATAGAAGAAATGTACACGAAAAATAAAATTTGGTCTCTTCTGAGTAGTTGTTTCATATACAATAGTTTGAGCTTAGCAATTCCAAAACTATTTTTTTTAGAAGGAGAGGGACAGTGAGAGAGAGAGAAAAAGGCAGAATCAACTTTATGTAGTTCTTCATGTGGCTTTTGTTGCTCTGAAGTTTTGTAGCATACGTGGTGCTGGGGTTCGAACCCACATTCTCATGCATGCCAGGCAGTCACTGTAACCGCAGAGCCACCACTCCAGCCCCTCCAAAACTCACTTCTGTATCATTGAAACTGAATAGATAAGTAAATGGGTTGGTGTAATTGGATGCTAAAATTATCAATGTGGAAGAAAGAAGATGGAAATTCAGAAATTGGGGATTAAGAAAGAATCACATGGGGCTGGAACAGTGGCTTGGTGGTTACAGCACTTGCCCGGCATGAGTGAGTATTCAAGTTCAAACCCCAGCACCACATATACAATGGAGTCTCTAAGCAATGAAAGCCACGTGAAAAACTAAATAAAAATTGTTTATCTCTTTCTCTCTCTCACTGTCCTTCTCTCTTAAAAAAAAAGATCTAAAACTATACTATAGAGCCACAGTAACAAAGACAGCATGGTACTGGTATCAAGACAGGGAAGAAGACCAATGGAATAGAATAGAAGACCCCGAAACCAATCCTCAAATCTTTAAACATCTGATTTTTGACAAAGGGGGTCAAAATATTACATGGAGATGTGACAGCCTCTTCAATAAATGGTGCTGGACAAAC
>PVKS010031428.1:0-23428 GCA_004027875.1 Aplodontia rufa | reverse complement strand
TCTGTCATTGTTTGTATTCTTCATTTTTGCCACTCTAACAGGAGTGAGGTGGTATCTCATTGAGGTTTTGATTTGCATTTCCCTTATAGGTAATAATGTGGAGCATTTTCTCATATATTTATGGGCTTTCTGGACTTCCACTGGAGAGAAGTTCCTTTTGAGTTCTTTAGCCCATTTATTGATTGGATTATTTGTGAGTTTGGAGTTTAGTTTCTTTAGTTCCCTGTATATTCTGGATATTAACCCTCTGTTCGAGATGTAGCAGGCAAAGGTTTTCTCCCATTCTGTAGGTTCTCTCTTGATGCTCTTGACTAGATCTTTGGCTGTGCAGAAACTTTTTATTTTAATTGCACCCCATTCATTTATTCTTGATTTTACAGCTTGAGCCATAGGAGTTTTGTTAAGGAAGTAGCTGCTGACTCCTATATGCTGTAGCGTTGACCCTGCTTCTTTTTCTAGTAAGTTTAAAGTTGTTGGCTTAATATCCAGGTCTTTGATCATTTTGATTTAATTTTTGTGCAGGGCAAAAGATAAGGATCCAGCTTCAGTTTACACATGGCTGTCCAATTTGTCCAACACCATTTGTTGAACAGGCTATCTTTCTTCCACAGTATGCTTTTGCCCCTTTATCAAATATCAAATAGTTAAATATATGGGGGTTTGTCTCAGGATTTTCTATTTGGTTCCACTGGTCTTCAGTTTTGTTTTGATACCAATACCATGCTGTTTTTGTTACTATAGCTCTGTAATATAATTTCAGGTCAGGGATTGAGATATCCCCTATTTCTTCCTTTCTATAGAGTAATGTTTTGGCTAGTCTGGGTCTCCTGTTATTCCATATGAACTTGAGAATTGCTTTTTCTATATCTCTGAAGAATGTCATAGGTATCTTGATGGGGATTGCATTGAATCTGTATAGGGCTTTGGGTAGAATGGCCATTTAGATGATATTTGTGTAATTGTTTACGTATTCTGTTTCTTTGTTCCTTTGTCCTACATCTCCAAGGTAGCCCCTGATGTCCAAGTCTCTGTAGAAATGGCTGGTCATTAGTCCATTTGCCATTAATATTAGCATTCTCCATTTTTATTGTTTATTCCTGTAAAAAGCAATGGGTGGAGGGTCTTAATAATTATTTACTTGGGCTCCTCTAGGTGGATACCACAATCGTCCTCCAATATTATAGACTACATTATGGTGGTTCCTGTACTGTGGAAACAGCAAATCTCCTATTATAAGTCTTTGAATGTTTAACTGGTAAAGCATTAACAGCACTAGATGTAATCAACATGAGTGAGAGAAATTCCTGTAAATGTAATTTTCTTAAGAACTTTTCAAAGTTGGATTTCTGGTTATCTGGGCTTTTTAGTGTAGTATTAATACATTTTTGTGAGACATGTCTCATCTTCCCTCAGACTCTACAGACCTAATGAAGTATTATTACTTTTATCACAATCTTCATCATCAATAACAATTTTTCTGGAAATCTGATCTCCAAATGCGAGATAACAGTGACAATCTCCTGGAATGGTGGCCTTGCCAAGCCTTTCCCCGTGCCTGGACCTTGTCAATCAGCATGGTGGAAATGGTCCCTGCCACACAGACAGCAGGTTCCATTTTCGGGGGCCTTGAGGAGAGACCGAACACCACAGCAGAAGGGTGTGGCAGAGTAAAGTGGCTCAGAATACTGCAATCAGGAAGTAGAGAGAGACTCCATTCACCAGATACAAAATGTATATCCCCAAAGGTTCGCCCGCAACGGCCCACCTCCTCCAACCACACCCTGCCTGCCTTCAGTTATCACCCAGGTAATCCCTATCAGGGCATTAATTCACTGATTGGGTTAAGGCTCTCATAACCCAGTCATTTCTCCTCTAAGCCCTCTTGCAGTGTTTCACACATGAGCTCTTGGGGGACACCTTACATGCAAACCATAACACCTTGTGTATGTAATTTGAAGAAAGTATTACTAATAATCACTCTTGAAATGTGTATTATAAGAAACATAGAGATCAAATAACGTGTTCAAGTTTAAGAGAGCTGAAGCTGCTGGTATTAGAACCTAACCCAGGTCTGATTTCAGGACAAAAATCTGTAGTCATTATATGATACACAGATGCTATGTGAGGAAATAGATTTTTTTTTTTAAGAGAGGACAGTGAGAGAGAGAGAGAGACAGAGAGAATCAATTTTTATTGAGTTTTTTCACATGGCTTTAGTTGCTCTGACACTTCGTTGTGTACGTGGGTTGCTGGGGTTTGAACCCGTGTACTTGTGCATGCCAGGCAAGCACCACAACCACCGAGCCACCACTCCAGCCCCCAGGAAATAGAATTTGTAAGATACAATAATTTGAATGGTTTTTGTTGGTCCCAAATGATTTTGTAGGGTATAAATTGATACTATTTACACATCTCTCTCAAAACCTCTTAATCGAAAAATGATGCCACGTTCTAACAAAACTTAAAAGCTTGGTGGCAGCGCTAAGGATGTTATTATCTTCTTAAGGGTTTTGATTTTTTTCTTAAATGTTTTGAATGTTTTTGTTATGTAAACAGAATTAATCATTTTGGATTGCAATTTTTGTTGTATTTAGTTTTCTTGCTGTTTTTTAGAATTCGTACACGTTTTTTGATAGCAATTTGTTTTCCCACATTTTCACTTTTGTTTTTCTGTGGCTGTTGTTTACTTTGCTACATTTGGAGGCCACCATTAGGAGTTACATGTTAGTATTTCTGCATAACTATTTGAGTTATATACTTGCAGTCAGGGATGGGATGATGCATTGATTTAACTGGTCCCTGCTTAAATATATTTTCTATTGAGTTTTTATTATCTTCCACTTTTTTATTTTTAAGAGAGAGGGACAGTAAGAGAGAGAAAGAGAGGATTAATTTTATTAAGCTTTACATGTGGCCCTCGTTGCTCGGACACTTCGTTGTGTACTTGGTGTTGGGATTTGAACCGACATGCTCGCGCATGCCAGGCTAGTGCCCTAATCACTGAGCCAGCGCTCCAGCCCTATCTTCCAGTCTTTATTTAACACATATTTATAATTTTCCCCATGCAAATACCTTTTAAAATCTGGTGAAAGTAAAATTCTTTAACTCAGAAGAAATTTTTTTAGCATATGGGCTAGGACTATAATATTGTCCCCTACCCTTAGCTTCATATTGAAAACTGGCTATAAGCATGTTTTATATTAAGCAAATTTATGGGTGATAACAAAGACTTTTAAGAGCATTATGAAGAAGAGAGCGTCATTAAACAATTTGTTTTTAATTTATACCTCTGATAGGTTTAATCAGGTTTATGTCTTTATTCACAGATGTTTTGTCAGCTATGTTTTTAATATACATAACGCATGATGCTTTAAAATAAATTAAAAACACTATAAACTCAGTTATTGGCAGTCATTACTGTTGGTTGAAGTACAGCTTGTCAGGTAGGTAAATAGAGCAATTAGTTTATGTTTTGAAGGTTAATAGAGGATAATTTCTGTGTATCCTAGTTTTAATATATATTTAATTTTCTTAAGTGTAAAGTCCTAACAGTGTGAGATGCATAAATTTTTTGGTGTTCTGTTTTTCTTAAGACAATTGAAAAAAATGTATTCCTAAATCTAATTTCCTTAGCAAAAATCAACAAGTAGAAAGTTCATAAACCAGCATTTTATAGATACTACTCTGATAGAAAATAATCATTTGTGTGATATAATGGTACTGTTTTGCCAATGATGGAAAATGTAGCATACCATGGCTAAACTGATGTCCCACTTGGGAAACGCAAAACTGAGTTTAAAATGCATCTTCATTATTGACTTTTTCTAGGCAAAAATAAGTATCACTTTAATTGATGAATTTGTTAGTCTGCCTATATTTTTTCCTCTCACAACTATCAATAAATGTTTTTTTTAGAGATGAATAAAATTATAGAATTTTAGGTTTCCTGGACACAGCACTTACAGAACTTTCGGCCAAATGATATTATTTTAAGTATTATAGAGGTCAAAGTTCTCCATCTGGAGTTTGTGACAAAGTTATGCTTACAATTCATGTTTCTCACATCTAAGACTAGACTTTTGTTGTTGTTGTTGTTGTTCTGTTTTTTTATTTTTAGAAAGAGAGAATGAATTTTACTCATTTTTTCATCTGCATTTGTTTTTTTGACACTTAGTTGAGTATGTGGTGCTTGGGTTTGAACTCGGGTTACATGCCAGGCAAGTGCTCCAACCCCTGAGCCACTGTTCTAGCCTAAGCAGACTGTTTTTCACTACCCTGTACTGTCTTTGATTTATATGAATGTAGTGGTCTCTAAGCCTTTCATAGGACACAATTTGTGTTTCCAATATTGAGGAGACTGTATGTGCTGGCTGCAACCACTGAGAGGGTGTGAGTGGGAGACAGGATCATGACATTTCATGGGCAATGTCAGTAGGTATATACAGCCTTCCTATAGCCAAATGGATTGTGTTCCCTATTGAAAAGCTTTTGTTTAAGAAATAACAAGTGTTTCTAAAATACTTTACACATATGCAAAAGGTATAGGATATAAGACTAAGGAGTGACATCTATCTTATTTTTATTAAGATCTATGCTTTTAAAATCTGAACAAAGGATTGGAGGTGTAATTCAATGGTAGAGTACATGAGAGAATGTGGGTTCAATCCCTACCATTAAAAAAAGAACATTGGGTGTTGGAATGGTGGCTCAGCGGTTTTGGCGCTTGCGTGGCAAGCACGAGGACCCAGGTTCAAACCCCAGCACCACGTACACAACTAAGTGTTGGAGCAATGAAGGCCATGTGAAAAACTAAATAAAGTTGTTTCTCTCTTTCTCTGTCTCTCTCACTGTCCCTCTCTCTTAAAAAAAAAAAACAAAAACAAAAAACAAAAACATTGGAACATAGTAAAGCAATCTTTAAGATCCTGCCCCCCAGTAACAGGTTTATTGGGGAGAAACCTGTGGAGTCGGAGCCCAGTCTGGGGTAATCACAGGGAGCATGGGGGAGGAGGGAATTAGGCCGTTGCTAGGGAGTTGTCTGGGAAGAGTCCTTTCTTTCTTTTCTTAAAGAGAGAGAGAGAAAGAATAAGAGAGAGAAAGAGAGAATCAATTTTATTTATTTTTTCATCTGGCTTTTGCTTCTGGGATACCTAGTTGTGTGTGTGGTACTGGGGTTTGAACCTGTGTCCTTGTGCATGCCAGGCAAGTGCTCCAACCAAGAAGCCACTGGTCAAGCCCCAAGAATTTTTTTTTTTAAGAACAGTGAGAGAGAGAGAGAGAGAGACAGAGACAGAGAGAATCAATTTTTTAAATTGAGATTTTCACATGGCTTTCGTTGCTCTGATACTTAGTTGTGTACGTGGGTGCTGGGGTTTGAACCCGTGTACTTGTGCATGCCAGGCAAGTGCCGTAATGGCTGAGCCACCGCTCCAGCCCCGAGAATTTTTAATACTAACAAATAGACTTTATTTTTTAATTTTTTTTTAAAGGACAGTGAGAGAGAGAGAGAGACAGAAAGACAGAGAGAATCAATTTTTACTGAGTTTTCCACATGGCTTCCATTGCTCTGACACTTAGCTGTGTACGTGGGTAGTGGGGTACTTGCGCATGCCTAGCAAGCACCATAATCACCGAGCCACCGCTCCAGCCCCCTATTTTTCAATTTTTAAACAATACTTTAAATTATCTCAGGTTTCCAAAGAATCTACCACATTAGTTATAAATAGTAATAGATTGGCACAGAAAAGCCATTTCTTTGCTTCCTTTCCTCAAATAGTTGGTGTTAATTTTGTGCTGGATGGTCTGTTCTAGTCTTAATTGGTTGTATTACCATACCATTCTGTAGATATGCAATAGTTCTTGTTATATTATTTCATATGCACATACTTGAGGATCCAGGATTCCATCTTCTGCTCCTGCTTCTTTTTGGTATTGGGGGTTGAACCGGGTACATTCCCAGCCCCTTTTCATTTTTTATTTTGAGACTGCGTCTCTCTAAGTTGCTTAGAGCCTTGCTAAGTTGCTGAGGCTGGCTTTGAACTTGTGATCCTCCTCCCTTAACCTCCTGAGCTCCTGGGATTACAGGTGTGCACCACTGTGTCTGACCCCACGTGTTTTTTTTTTTTTTTTTAATATGACTACTTCCAATTGCAAGTAAAAAAATATAAAATTTTATATTTAAAATCCAAGTTAAAGTCTTTGGATTGTCTAACTTGGGGATTTCTGGTTAATAAATATTCAGGGAATCATATTTACTTAAATATATCACATTGTCTAAGTGTTTTTCATGCAATTAATCCAAATAAATAATTCCGAGTACAATTTTCTTATGAGACAATGGTCTAGAGTAGGTTACTTTTATTTTTTTTAACAGTTATAAAATCTGTTATAGAATCTGACACAAAGTCAGGTAAAGGCATTTTTCAAAATTATGAGATAACATTTCTCTAATTTTATTTTATTTTAAAAGAAAGAGAAAATCAACTTTATTTTTTCATCTGGGTCTTGTTTTTTTGATACTTAGTTATATATGAGCTGCTGTGGTTTGAACCCCACCCCTTGCGCATGCCAAGCAAATGCTATAACAATTGAACCACTACTCCAGTCCCTAATTTTATTTTTTAACACTGAATTTGAAATAAAATTCTACAGTTTTTTGCAATTAACTTATTCCTGTGTTTAAGTGTTTGTTACCATGGCAGCTAAGAAAAATGTATGACTTGTTCATTGTCAAATGTCAAATAGCAGGATCTTCTACGTACAGTGCTTAGAATTTACAGCAGCTCGTACTAGGTCATTTGTCGTTGAGAAGGTCTGACTGGAAACTGTCATCTGACAGACAGCAAAGAGAATAGAACACTCACTGGTCAGGGAGACAAAAGGCTTCGGCTGGCACCAGCTCCAGGGCTGTTTGGCACTGTGGCCTGGGACAATAGATCAGCATCTTTGAGTTGTTTAATGAAGAAGCAGGACTGGATGGTTTCTAAAGGACCTTTTCAATTAAAAATTATAATTAATGAAATCGTAGAGCTACTGTAATTGATCTTGGGAGTATCCAGATACACAGCAATCTCTAGTCTCCTTGGTTCCCTTTAACTGGAGATTTAGAGAGGATAGAGTGATTCTTTGAGAATTTTGATGAGGAAAAGAAATCTTTGGGTAGATCTGAATTGGGCTGGACTTCAGTTATATTTGTACTAACATCTATATTTTTTTCTTTCTTTTTCTTTTTCTTTCTTTCTTTTTTAACAGACAATGTGTGTGAGAGAAAAAGAGAGAAGAAAGAATCAATTTTATTTATTTTTTCAACTGGTTTTCGTTTCTCTGACGCTTAATTGTGTACGTGGGGCTGGGGTTTGAACCCAGGTCCTCATGAGTGCCAGGGAAGTGCTCCAACCGCTGAGCCACTGCTCCAGCCCTATAATTGTCTTGAGTGGTTGTTCAATTCTTTTTCATTTAGTCCAAGGATTCTAGATCTGCTCATGATGCCATACTCAGCAGGTGGATGGGTTCCTTGCCATCCCCGTGAGTTACAGTTAACGTAAGATGATCGCCAAATCCCGATCATCTGATTTGGTCCAAGTAAAGGTTACATGTTGGAAAACTTTGAATTTCAGCAACATTCTCCACACTCTATAGTAAAGTGGTACAAAAAAGTAAAAGACAGAAGACTTGATTTAAACATACTAACCTGCATATTAACAAATGAAGTTTTGTTGGGGAACATTTGAAATAACACAGACTGTTCACTCTGGTGTGACAATCAAAGATGGTTTAAGTCACTTTTTTCAGACAAAGTTTTCCTACAGAGTTTACTTGAATATGAAAAGGAGGACCTTGAATTCTGATGTTGACTTAAAGCATAAATCAATTCAGATAGTTCAATATTAAAGTTGTGTTATAAGTTAAGAATGGTCAAAACCAGAGAATCAGGACTGGGGATACAGCTTGGGGGTAAAACATGTGCTAAGCATGCATAAGGCCCTGAGTTCAATCATCCCCAGCACCAAACTAACAAATAAACAAATAAAACCCCCAGAAAAACAACAATAATTAGAAATGACTGACACCAACCTAGCAAAATGCAAGGTGCAATAGAACAAGACACAGGGTTCTGATTTTAGATTTTTCTCCTCTTTTTCTAGTTTTATAGAAGGTAAGTTGTTGTTAGTGGTCCTTAAAAGAAAGAAAATATTTTGAAAAATGCTATTTTCTAACTATAAGGAAAATTGTATCTTGAATTTATTGTTAGAAAGGTATAGATTGGACTGGAGTGGTGGCTCAGCAGTTTGAGCGCTTGCCTGGCACACTCGAGGACCTGGGTTCTAACCCCAGCACCACATACACAACTAAGCGTCAGAGAAACAAAGGCCAGATGAAAAAATAAAGTTGAATCTCTCTTTCCTCTCTCTCTCTCTCTTGCTCACTCCTCTTTAAAACATAAAAAATGAAAGAAAAGCATAGACTCAAATGTCATGTGATATATACTTCCTAAAAGGAGGTATGGCTTCATTAGTCAACCCTCTGTGGTAGACATATTCTACTTTCAGCATTTTTGTGGGTTTTTTTGACATTTCATTGCACTGGAGTCAAAACCAGTTCCATTCAACACATAGTACTTAACTTAGAGATCAGAGAAATGAAATACATTTATAGTCCAACAATTTAAAAATTTACCTTAAATGATCATGTTGAAGACTTATTTTAAAAATGTCTTTCCAAGGGGTTGGGGATTTAGCTCAGTGACAGAGTGCTTGCCTATGGTGGCAAGGACCCCAGTTCAGTCCTCAGCCCTGAAAAAAAAATGTCTGTCAAAGACTTGCAAAGGGAAGAGAGAGAATGGGGTGAGGGGAGTTTGGGTGGGGGGATACTTGGGACTGAATTAGAATAAAGTATCCTGCATGCTTTTCTAAATGACTCAAATATACATAAAAAGAACAAAGTGCAGGAAGAATGGAGGGGAAGGGGAAATACTGGAAACTGAGTTAAAACAAGGTACACGTCACATTTTTAGAAGTGTGTCATTGTGTATCTACTGTCACCTATTAAAAACAAAAAGCCAGGGAGTGGGAAGAGGGAGGGGGAGGGGAAAAACTGAAGGCAAAAGTAGAACAAGTTAAACTCCACACTTCTATAATTGTGCTATTGTGTGACCTTATGTCATGCATACCTAAAATAAAGGAACAATAAAGAAAATAAAGGGGCTGGAGCTGTGGCTCAGTGATTATGGCACTTGCCTGGCATGCACAAGGGTGCAAGTTCAAATCCCAGCACCACGTACACAATGAAGTGTGGATCAACAAAGACCACATGAAAAACTAAATAAAATTGATTTTCTTTCTCTCTCTCGCTATTCCTCTCTCTCTTAAAAAAAATAAATAAAAGGGCTGGAGCGGTGGCTCAGCGGTTTCGGTGCTTGCCTGGCAAGCACGAGGACCCAGGTTCAAACCCCAACACCACGCACACAACTGAGTGTTGGAGCAACTAAGGCCATGTGGAAAGCTCAATAAAGTTGTTCCTCTCTTTCTCTGTCTCTCTCACTGTCCCTCTCTCTTAAAAAAAAAATAACAAAAATGTCTTTCCAAGTTGTTTCATTGCTTTTTCAGATAAAATGGTGAAACAATTGCCCTTTTAGCAAGACTGGACATTGTGGTACTTAACTTGCTAACAAAAATGTTACTCTATAGAAAGGAATTAGTGCTTTAAAATTTTTTTAATTAATTATTTATTTATTATTAGTGCTTCATAGTTATACATAGTAGTTGGGTTCATCTCAACAAATTTATACATGCTTGGAATTTGATTTCAGTTCATGATCCCCCCCATACTTTTCCCTGTTCTTTCTTTACTTTGCTAGACTTCTTCTTCTTCTTTTTTAAGAAAGAGGGGAACAGTGAGAGACAGAGACAGAGAGAATCAATTTTTATTTAGTTTTTCACATGGCTTTCACTGCTCTGAGACTTCGTTGTATATGTGGTGCTGGGGTTTGAACTCCCCTACTTGAGCATGCCAGGCAAGCACCATAACCACCAAGCCACAGCTCCAGTCCCAACTAGACTTCATTTTTATTTGTCTATTTACTTATATTTGGTTCTTTTTACTTATACATAAAGGTGAATTTCCCCATGGCGTATTTATATGTGAAAATAGCATGATTTTTTAAGAATTAATTCTGTATTGCCTCCTCTTTCCCATCTTCCACTCTGCATCACAATCTCCTACATTTCTGATCTTTGTTTTATTTTGCTCTAGCTTCCACATCTGAGAGAAAAATTCAACTTTTGAGTTTCTGAGCTTGGCTTATTTCATTTAGCATAATATTCTCCATTTCCAACTAGTTGCTGGCAAATGCCATAATTTCATCCCTTTTTATGATGAATAGAACACCATTGCGTATGTATACTATAATTTCTTAATCCATAGAATTTAATTATTTTTTTAAATGAGGCTGATTATAAAGCTAATTGTTGCTGTATTGCTCTAAGTGAGCACCTGACTAAAGAAATCCAGCACATAGCAAGCTCAGTTAATACACGGAGTAGGGAAAATAACATGAGATAGATACTTTTGTAAAGAAGAAAAGAGTTTTTTTGCAAATATGAATTAGTAAGCAAAAAGGTTCATGACTAGTAGAAGAGGGACTGTTAGGGAAGGGAAAAGGGACGGGATAGAGGCGACAAGAGAGGGTAGGAGTGAAGGTGGACAAGATTAAAGCACAGTATGTATGGAAATGTCACTGGGAAATTTATAATTAATGTGTTAATAATTATAATAACAATTAGATTTTAAAAAGAGTTTGTGACTGCTCCAAAATTAGAATGCTCATTTTCCCGAAGGGCCAAGTGTTGAAATGATCAAAAAGGGAACTCTAGTACCACATTAAGCCATGTCTTGAGTAAAGTATTAAAAGAAAGTACTGTTCACTTTTGCTATTTTATTAAGCTTTAGATATTGGAATAGGGAGGAAAGAGGAATTTGGAAAGGAATGTTAAAAAACGCCCAAATTCTTGGAATTTGATTCAAACAAAAAGGAAATGATCTCTGAAATTCAGCACAGATTTAAAAATAATAACTCTTCCTGTTGTGATTCTTCCAGTTACACCTCTGCTTTAATGACTCAAGGATAGTTTTCTAAGTTTTGATGTAAAAAACTGAAAAGGTGATATGTAAAAGTGATTTTAAATTAATTAAAATGATGAGTATTTAATGATACACTGATGTTTTAAAACTAAGGACTTGGTAGATATCTTGAAACATCTCCAAAAGATGTGAGCTGTATGTTCATGGATTACATTTCATCCTAGAACACCTGCATGGTGCATATTCTGGCTCTTGCTTATGGGAAAACAGCCTCACTTTTTTCTTCTTTTTTGGCACTGGGTATTGAGCCCAGGGATGCTTTGCCACTGAGAAACATTCCCAGCCCTTTTTCTACTTTTTTTTTTTTTAACTTTGAAATGGGGTGTTGCTGGGGTTGGTCTTGAACTTGTGATCCTCCTGACTCAGCCTCCTGGGTCTCTGGGCTTACAGGCATGGGCCACCATAGAGAGAACAGCTTTTTAAAAGCTGACTTACTGCTGGGTGAATTTACATATGTCTATAACCCTAGCTATTGAGGAGGCTGAGGCAGGAGGATGGCAAGTTTGAGGCCAGCTGGACAATTTAGCAAGACCCTGTCTCAAAATAAAAAATAAAAAAGGACTAGAGATGTAGCTCAGTAGTAGAGTGACCCTGGGTTCTCCAGTACTGGAGGAAAGGGACAGGCCAGGGAGGAGAAGTTGACACCATTATTATAATGGCTTCAAATTAAACACAACCAAAATATTGGATAATAAGGAAACTATTGAATATATTATGAAACATTCATGAAATGGAATATTATGCAGCCATTTAAAAGTACTTTTTAAAGGAAACTTCAATGACATGAAGTTTTTCACTACGTATTAATTTAAAAAATTAAAAAATTAAAAAATTTAGGCAAAAATGTAATCTCTCAATCCATGTGTAAAGACAAACTATATTTTAAAAAGCTTACTGGTTTGTAAGGTAACCATAATCAACAATGGTGAAAGTAATAATTATCAATAGTATATGATAAAAACTAGGTTTTTCTGAAATGTGTGGAGAAAAAAAGAACAAAGAATGCAGAAAGACCTATTTTACCTTGAAACTGGGGTCAAAGGGTTCCTTCCGTTCACGCCTCAAGTAAAGTAGTCACTGTCTTAGAAGAATAACATCCATTCATTTTCCATCTACCATGGTAAACAGTATAGCAGCTTTAGAAATATATCTGCGTTTCTTTTATCATTAGTACAATGTAAGCCCCATTGACTATATGAATTATGTTCTAAAAGAAAAATTTCACTTGGTTGAAAGAAAATAATTTTAATCTGGCAGTTGGTTCCCTGATAATATGAAATTTGGCACAGTCCCGCAGGTACCCAATGACAGTGATAGTAAGTACCTCAGAGGAATTTTTAATTAATAAAATCAGAAGTATAAGTAATATTGTAAAAATTTTTGGGCAACTTGAGTGGAATAAACTTAAAGAATGTTGAGAGATTATGCAGAAGAGTTAGCTGGTATGGAATATAATAAGTAGTTTAATTAAAGTTACAGACCATAAAGTGAGTTCCTTTGCTGGACTTCTCTGTTAATAAATCCATTCGTTCACAGTTGAATGGCACTGTGGTCAGCAAAGGGAGAAAGTGTGTAGTGATTATCAAAATAAAATATAGGGAAAGTTTAAGTTTAATATCTCCAAGTAAAATCAGGCATTAGTATGTGTTTTGAACCAGCCCCATCCTCACAAAAAATTCAGAAATAGCATGTTTGCATCTTTTTAGTCAACAGTGAGCTTTCTGACAATTTATCAGAATCATTTTCCAACTTTTTTTTTTTCTTGCAGTGCTGGGGATTGAACCCAGGGCTTCACACATGCCAAGTAAGGGCTCTATCATTGAGTCTTATCCCCAGAACCAGAATCATTTTAAAATTTGAGATTCTGCTCAAAGTCAGTCAGTTTCCAGTAGCAACAGGGTGATTATATTAAAAACAAAGCAACACATAATCTTTAAAAATGGTTTTTGTCATCTTATGTATTTGTATTATAGTCATATTTTTATCATGTGTTTTAGATAGCCTCCCTTGTCATTTTGATGTGCAGGTCAAATCGAGAATGACTGGACTATGTTTGCCAGCCATTGAGAATACAAAGGAGTAGGGTAGAAGGTAGGTCCTTCCCATTATTCACTCTCGGAAAGAGTAGCTCAAAAGATACTTTTAAAAATTTGTAAAATATTAACTTTTCTCATAGAAAAGATCTTTTCCTGTCTTGATTTTTTTCTCCCAAATGTTGATAGTTTTTTTTGTACTTTGTTTTTCATTTTTTATTGAGGAATTGAGTTATTGTACAATCACAAATTCATATGTTACAATATGATATGCATTAGATACTAGTTCAGAATCCCTCCCACATCACCCACACCCCAGTATCTTGATTCTTCTGTATTTCTCCCAGAACAGATATAAATGTCCATATATGTGTGTATGTGTGTGGTCAAGTGCCCCTGGGTTCAATGCCGTTCCAACTAAAAGGGAGAATGAGATCTGATGAAAAATGAGAACTCCATTGTTTTAGTTAGCTTTCCTTTGCTGTGACTAAAAGACATGCGAAGAATAATTTTAATGATCTTAAAAAGGCACATTTTTTCAATTTTAGTATTTATTTTTCATTGTTTTTTTGTTTCTCCAATGCTTAGTTGTATATGTGGTGCTGGGGTAAAAACGTGAGTCCTTTCACATGCCAGGCAAGCACTCTAACTACTGAGCCACCATTCCAACCTGACGGACACATTTTTATATGAAAAATTAATATTCAATTTATTTGAGAATTGTTATGAAACCTAATTATGTGACTCCTAAAATTTGGGAATTTCTACTTAACATAGGTACTGGAGATTCAATTTAAATTCTGCTCAAGAGCATTTACCTAGCATGTGTAAGATTTATGTCTTTTTTATCAAATTTGAAAGATTCTGATGTATAACACAATACCTCCATTTTAGATCCTCCTCCCCCTTGAAGATAGTAACTCCCTCTCCTGAGTATGCCCACCTCTTTTTGAGGATCCCTTCCCGTCCATCCTCTTCCAGTGAACTCTGCTGACTCGCTGTGCCCCTCACCACACGGCAGGACACCCCTTCCCACTCTGTCCTACTTCCTCTTTGCACCTGCCTCCACCTGATCCTAAGATACCAACCATGCAGATGGTAAACCTGAGCTTCTCCAAGAGTAGTATTGCATCAGGTCGGAATTAAAAACTCCTGATTTCCTTGCTGGGCGCGCCTTCTTTCACCCTTAGCCCAGCGGAAGTAAATTTTCTGCCTTGCTCATCCACACCCAACCACGTGTTTGATTTCATTTATAACACATGCACAAGGTCCTGGGTTCAATCCCTAGTCCTGTAAAAATAAATCAGAAAATAAAATAAAATAAAATAAAAAGACAACATAGAATATCACAGCATTCTTACTACTAAGAACTAATTATTTATCAATGAGCATTAATTTGTTGTTTAATAAATACAAGAGAAAGCTTTTGGCCTGAGGAGGATGATAAAAATGACACTTGTGTGAAATATGGAGAATCTTAAACAAATTAGGGTCATTCTGCTGTCTGCAGATGTGGCTTTTTTTCCCTGCAAAACATTTAAGGTTTCATTTTAGTCCAAGGTTTAACTTGTTCATAATCAGATTCAGTGGAAAAAAAACTTATTTTGAAAATGCTTCTTAGATCACTACTTATAATGTCACTCCTCAAAGCTCTTTCAATTAATTTTCAAAGCAATCTAATACTTTATCACGTCAAAGTTTGCCTAATGTATAGCGAAGGGAAACTGATGTGTTAATCACAAATGGGATTTGCCTTCATTTAATCAAAGGAGTCAGCTTCCTGTTACTTTTGAAATCTTCCTATTCCTGTATTCAGGAAAATATAAAAGTTAATCGATTAATTAGCAATCAATTCTTCATCTTTGCCTTCATTAGCATACTTTTTTCTATTTGGGTATAATTTCCATGGTATGGCAGAAAAAGGAATAAATCCAGAGTTAAGTGATCTGACTCAAGAATACAGGAACTGTGCAAAGATGTTTTGGATATAGGGAGTTTCCAGGGGTTGAACCCAGGGGTGCTTAACCATTGAGCCACATCCCCAGCAATTTGCTATGTTTTTGAGAGAGGGTCTTGCTAAGTTGCTAGGGCCTCATTAGGCAGTAAAATTTTTATTGGTACAATTTATTTGTTTAGTTTTGATGGGAAAAATTTTTTCCCAAGCAGGAAATTTGGATATGGAATGGGAATTAGATGATTTTAAGAAATTGTTGATTTTTGCCAGATGTCAGACTAGTTCATGTTTATGTAACAAACTGTTCTTATATTTTAGAAATGCATCCTAAAGGTTTGTGATGAAATGCTGAGGTGCCTGGAATTTGATTTAAAATACTCTTGCAAAGGATAACAAAATTAGATGATTCATTCTTCAAATGTCTTCTTTTATGTATGTTTTAAATTTTTCAAAATAAAAAGTTAAAGAAGCAATACCAGGGGCTGGAGTAGTGGCTTGGGGGTTATGGTGCTTGCTTGGCATGCACAGGTATATGGGTTCAAACCCCAGCACCCATGTACACAACTGTTAGAGCAACGAAAGCCATGTGGAAAACTCAATAAAAATTGATTCTATCTCTCTCTCTCACTGTCCTTCTCTCTTTAAAAAAAAAAAAAAAAAAAAAAAGCAATACCAGACTTAGGCATTCTCTGCCTTACACTCTGTAGCTTTGGGTATATCACCTAATTCTGATTAAAAAAAAAAAAAAAACAAAGACCAAAATAAACAAGCGAACAAAACCCAGCAAGAAACAAAATCCCACAACTGACTGAGAGGATCAAATGGTCCAATTCACATGAAAGAACTTGGGAGAAAGTAGGAATCGATTTCCTAAATAACATGCATATTATTACATAAACAAACCACCCAACTTTGGCCTATCCTCATACAAATAATTTTTTTTTAGGAAGCAGATTTAAAAATTGTGATAGCTCTAAAGGAGATTGAAAAGAGGATGGACATCTGATAGGCTTGTCCTATGAGAATGACCAAAGATGTTGGGGAGTTTTAGGGTAGAGAAGGAAAGATTCCCACAAGGCTGCTGGGATTCAGAGCCTGCTAGTTGTTCAAAATATTTCAAGAGTTTTGGAAGTAGAATCAGTGTAGTTCTAGAAAACAGAGGTATCATCAAATCATGAAAGATAAAATGGAAGGTTTGGATTTGGAATTTGGAAGAACCTACTGAGAATTTTCTCCAGATAGAATGTGTCTGGTAAAATAAGACTTTCCCTGTGGGAGAAGATTCAGCGCAAGCTCATTTCCACTGTTGAGCAGAATAACCGTGTTTGTCATGAATGGGAGGTTAGATCCCCTGGGCCTGAGAAACCTTCCAGCTGTCTGTGGTTTCATTGATCGTTGTTGTTCCATATCTTCCTACTTTTCATTTTATCCAGGACAGTATTCTTTCTCCACATTCCTTTCTTCTGCCCCTGGTTTCCTAATTCCTCTCTCCTTGAATTTTCAGTCAACTTTCCTGTTTTCGACTTGTTATTCAATGCACCGGTATTTATTAGATTCTAATGCCACATTTTCTCTTTCAGTCTTCTTTACTTTCCTCAGTATTATTGTATTTGTTTCTTCATATTTTGTTAAATATATAGAGAATAGAGAATAGAAAAGTGGTCTAAAAATAATTTATAGTAAGTAAGAATTGGACTGGGGGTGTAGCTGAGAAGTAGAGGACAACTTGCCTAGCATGTGCAGGCCTCGGGTTCCATTCCCAGCACCAAAGCAAACTATTACAGTGAGCATTTTCTGCATGTCAGGCCATGCTTTGGAGCCCTGGAGATACAGCGCTGAACAAAATAAGGAAAAGATCCTTGCTCCTAGGATATTTATGTTCCCGTGGAAAGAAACAAAAAAATAAACTAGTAATAATATGTTAGATAGTGATTAAGAGAAAAGTATTTAAGAGTAAAGGGAATACAGAGGAAAGGATGTTGCTTTTTTTTCTTAAATAGAGGGACAGTGAGAGAAATATATATATATATATATATAGAGAGAGAGAGAGAGAGAGAGTCAATTTGGTTTAGTTTCCATGTGGCTTTCACTGCTCCAACACTTCCTTGTGTAGCTGGTGCTGGGGCTTGAACCTGTTCCAGCATGCATGCCAAGCCACTGCTCCAGCACCAGGATGCTGCTTTTTAAAGCAGAGACGAGAACTAAGCCCTTTGCTTAGATGATGTTTGAACTGAAGATCTGAAGGAAGTAAGAGAATAAACTGTGCATATCAGAGGAGAGAATTTTCCATATGAGGGACCAGCGAGGACAGAGTCTTCGGGTGGGAGTACGTTTTGCTTGTTGATTGACACCAAAGGGGGTGGCAGGAGTAGGTAAGCAACTGAAGTGAGGGGCAACGTTGTATGGTGGGTGCAGTTGGAGCTCTGCAATATGCAGTGCCTTGTAAGGGCTTTGGCTTTACTCCTAGTGAGATGGGTGCCCCTGCAGGGCTTCTAGCTGAGCTATGACATGATCCAAATTTCTTTCACTCTGGATTTACCACTTTCAGAAGTGAAAGTTTGAAAAGCAGAGGAAAGCTGTGAAGATAAATATGATACCATCTTTGGTTTATTTGAATAATTATTTCTTGAGCATCTACCAGTGGGGCAGGCGTGGTACTCAGTCCTGGGAGAAAAAGTCTCAGCCTTTGAGACCACCCATCTAGTGTCTCGTCTTTCTGGTGCTGCGAGTTTGAAGCACACAACTGGCACAATGATGATAATAACTAATGCTCCCTAAGAGACTTCTTCAGTCAATATTATGAAGAATATGAAAATATACCATACCTTGCCTTAAGGAACTTAAAATCATTTATGGCAGGAGATAAGAAAAGACATACAGAAATTAAATTTTAAAATGACAAAAGCATTAGCAATGATGCAAAACAGAGAAACTCTCTTTACTGAGACAGGTAAGTCTCAGAAAGACTGTTGCTAAATCAATATGTCATTCATTCAGGTGGCAGTCTGCCACTGGCCACTATCAGCAGTGGCTACAGTCTTGGCACCCTTTTTTTCTGGAGCTTTGCTTTGTCTGTCTCTAGATTTATGCTAATTGAATGTTTGTAAATGGAGGTGCATTGTACACACTAGAAGGCAAGTTTGGCATTAAGAGTAAAGCGTTTGTGTGATTCGATTTTGTGTTTGTGTGTGGTGCTTGGGATTGAACCGAGGGCCTCATGTATGCTAGGCAACTATTCTACCACTGAGCTACATCTCCAGCCCTAGCTTGTATGATTTGAAAAGTAGGAATAATAACAGTTTCTGAGCACTATGTGCTGTGTACTCTTCTAAACACTTTCTTTTAACTTGTTCTACTCTTGCAAATCTATAAGATACTGTAATTATCCCTATTTTAAAATATGTATGGCAAAAACTTTCCAAAGATGTTTTAATTGTAGCCAGGATTCAAATCAAAACAGTCTGTAATCCACAGAAGTCATGTTCCAGACCACATACTAATAAAGTTTTATAATCTAAGGACTTTTTGTCCAACAGAACTTGGTTCTGAAGGGCTTGCAGGGATCTGAGCATGGCTTTGAAGGATGGGAAAAATAGTGATAGGTGACAAAAATTCCTTCATTTTATTATGTTCCTTTTAGATGTCAAGGTCTCTGATGAAGCAAATTGGAGTACTCAAGATATATTAGTCTTTTCTTCATAGAAACACAGATCCTTGTCTCTTTCAATTTCAGAATTTTTGGGTTTGATTAATTTGATTTCCTTGCCTGAAGTAGGAACTCTGCCATACTCTGAATAAATTCCTATTCTTTAGTCCTAGCTTACCCCAAAAGCTGTCTACAATGTTTGAGTGGTTCAGGAGCTGCTTAAAACAGCTCATATAGCTAGGCACAGAGCCTTTTGCCTGCAATCCCAGCTATTTGGGAGGCCAAGGCAGAAGGATTGCAAGTTCAAGGTCAGCCTAGGTAAGTTGGTGAGATCCTGTTTCAAAATGAAAAATAAAAGGGTCTCAGTGGTAGCGTGCTCGCCTTGTATGTGCAAGACACCAGATTGAATTCCAAGCATCAGAAGACAAACAAAACAAAAAGCCTGATAATATAAGGGGTGTGGCCTATAGAAACGAGGTAGGCCATCCTCGGAAAACAGATGAGCTCTGTCACTTAACACGTGGCCTTGGACAAGTTACTGCATGTCTTTGTAATATGATTTGCTTAGCTACAAATGAGAACAATAATAGGATCTACTTCATAGTGTTGTTGTTGTTGTTGTTATTATTATTACAAGATCTTCTTATCTGAGTAAGGATATATTACCCTTCATGTTTTTCTAGTGAGAAGATAAGGCTAAAGATGCATAAGTGAGTTGACCCTGACTGTTCATCTGAAGGTCAGGTATCATAATTCAAACTTGGACTGGAGCTCACGATTTGAGACTCCAGGCTTCTTTTTCTCTCATTCTGTAGTGTGTCTTTTTAGTTTTCACTCGTGAATCTACCACCAGGAACACTGGGGTATGGTTGCCACCGTGACTCAACTTGTCTGCCTCTCATTTTAGAATGTGGGGTGTTCCAGCAAACTTGAATCCTCATCTTACTTTCTACAATTCTTCCCCCCAAATGATGTATTTTTCCCTATTTGTTCCACATTGTTTTATTGGTGCGGGATTGTTGTACATATTCATGGGCCAAATATTTTAAGCTGTGTTTTGGTCACTTAAAAATCAAGTTAAAATAAAGCCAAGGCAAACACAAAGAATACAATCTCATGAAAACAAGGTAAAGTTATTTTTTATTCTGATCAATGAAACAGTGCCACCTAGTGGATTTCCTGTAGATAGCAAGGATGAGAAAGAAAAAGCAGAGGAAGCAAGAAACTACAGATGGAAATGCATTTAGAACAAGTGGAGAATGAAGAAAGGGCAGGTATTAAGACACAGGTCTGTTTACCACCTCAGACTCTGGTACTTAACAGCTTATTAGTGGAATATTTCCTGGAGTGTAACCTCTACAAAAGCAGGAACCTAGGACAGTGCCTGCACATGAGACTCAGTGAGCAGTCGTCAAATGATTGAATTGTGAAAGTTGACTTCCTATTGTTAAAATTAAAATTCTATTCACATTTTCCTCTTGCTGGAGAATCTCCATAGCTCATGTGTGAAAACAAGGCTGTCAGTGTTTTTAAATTTTGTACTTCATATTTTTGTACCCTTGCTCTTATTGCAAAGTTACTGTGGTCATATTTTGTGGAAATTAAATTTTTTTTTTTAAAAGTTGTAATTGGGGGTTGGAGCAGTGGCTCAGCAGTTACAGTGCTTGCCTTGCAAGTGCAAGTACATGGGTTCAAACCCCAGCACCACGTACATGGTGATGTGTCCAAGCAACGAAAGTCCATGAAAAACTAAATAAAATTGATTCTGTCTTTCTCTCTCTCTCACTGTCCCTATCTCTTTCTTAAAAAAAAAAAAAGTTGTAATTGTTTATGAAAACATTTTTTCATTTGGCTTTCATTGTTCTGACACTTTGTTTTGTACTTGGTACGGGGTTTGAACTCACATCCTTATGCTTGCCAGGCAAGTGCCACAACCGCTGAGCCACCACTCCAGCTTAAAACATTTTTTAATCAGTTAAATTTGCTTGCCTCCTAGAAATGGGAGAACTAACAGGCATAATAATTAATTGAAATTCATAAGAAATTATAGATTTTAAAAAATGTCAGAGAATGATTACCATCTAAAGTTAAAATTTTATTTTAAATTTGGATATTCATTAAAAAGACTCAAAATAAGAGAAGCCATGAAAAGCCACTCTTTCTGTTTCTGTCCTCAGAAGCCACCAGTGTAATTGTTCCACGGGTCCTTCCCATGACAGCTCAGGTATTTGCTTTTCTATAAAATTATCATAAAGAAAAAATATACAAAATTTGCCTATTATTCTGAAGAACAAAATTTGATGAAAAACAGTTATCTCACCTATCATATTATTTTATGATATTTATGATAATTATTAATAAAAATGGCAGTTTTTTCCAGACGAAAAAAAAAATTCCTTTTGGTATTCTCTTGATTATGTTTAAATGGCAGTTTTTATTTGAGCTCTGTCAATTTCTTAAGTTAGTTTTACAGTAAATTTTTATTTTCACATAGATTATCCACACAGATTCGCAGTATGTTGATTGACAATTTTATGAGGCTGTAAACTTCTATCAAGTCTTCTTATGTTAGTTGTGCCTGAACAATTTGCTACAGTCATGGCAGCAGACAAGAGAAACACAACTACAGGCATTTTACTTTCTATCAAATGTGTATTGGGAGGCTAATTCTCCTATGAGTTAAATATGTAATAAATTTTATATTTTTTTTCCCTTTTAAAATAGTGTTTGTTGTTTAGGTCAGGTCTTTCCTAATTCCTTTATTTTGTGATTAAGAAAATTAGCAAAGAGAGATAAGATACATACTAATTTGACAAGTCATTCTTAAATACTTATATAAACCTCAAAATATGGTAGAGATTATAGAAATCTCCTAATTACTTAGAAATTTTGTGAAGCAGATTCTACCAAGAACATACAAACAAAAGCAGTAGTGACATTTAAAAATTCGGTTCCATCAGAAATGCACAGGGAAGATGTAATTATTGAAAAAACATCCCTGACACCAGATCACTTCCAGTGTTTGGTTGTAATGAGAAGTGACGTTATTAGCATTGTTAAGACACTCACAGCCAGAGGCATTGTACAGGAAATTAGAATACCCATCAATAACCCATCAATAATGGCAACACTTCATTTAGCATTGAGATCTCTGAGTCATAACTACAACGCCTGCTCGGTATTTACATTTCAAATTAAAGAATCCAAAATGAATGAACGAATCTATTGCAAATCTTTAAAGATTTTTTTTTGGCATGGAACAAGAGCATTTTCAGTTCAGACACCTTGAAGAGTATTGATTTGTCCCTGAGGCCTGGCTTCTGTCTTGGTGAAAGCAGAGCCAAGCAGGGATTCTCCTGTCAAAGTGTATGATTTATTTATGTGTGGGGCACAGCTGCTAATTGGATTCCATTAAGAACTTAAGATCAATGGGAGAAAGGGACAGGTACATTTAAGCCCCTCAGGTTTTGTTTTAGCTTTTTTTCTTTTCTTTGTTTTTGAAGAGAGAATCAACTTTGTTTAGTTTTCATCTTGTTTTTGTTGCCCTGACACTTAGTTGTGCAAGTGGTGCTGAGGTTTGAACCTAGGTCTTTAAGCATGCCAGGCAAGCATGATACCACGGAGCCACTGTTCCAGCCCCTGTTCTGGCATCTTTTTAAAGATTGGGGAAACATACTGAAAAATTGGCTGCTTTGGCATGAAAATTATTAAATGCATCTTTAATTAATTAATTAATAATAATAATAATTATTATTATTTTGTGGTGCTGGGGATTGAACCCAGGGCTTCATGCATGTGAGGCAAGCACTCTACCACTAAGTTACATCCCCGGCCTTTTTTTTGGTTTTGTTTTTTTAAAGATATTTATATTTTTCATTTAGGATATACTAAAACCACATGGCAGAAGAAGAGTTAATAATACTGGAAAATGTTTGTGTTACTGTATATTGAGTAAAAAAAGCATATTGAAAAAGAACATGAGCTGGCACCATAGTCCACCTGTAATCTCAGCTTCTTGGGAAAGGAGAATCACAAGTTTGGGGCCAGTCTGGGCAAGTTAGTGGGATCCTGTCTCAAAATAAAAAAATTAAAATGGCTGGGGTTGTCGTCCAGTGGTAGAGTAACCATGGGTTCTGTTCCCAGTACCAAAAAAACAAATAAACAAATTAAGAAAAAAAAAAAAAAAGAACTGCAAGGACCTAACTTGTTTAAAAAGAAAAAGCATAATATAAATAAACAGGAAGAAATTCAAAGCTTACATAAAAATGTTAATAAAAATTTTCCCCACGCTTTAGTTTCATTTTATGAATAAGGATAATGACAAGACCTACTTTGTAGACACAAATGTTAGCAATTATTATTGTTTTGTTATATGTAGGTTTCTATAGATGAATGATTTTTTCCTTTGTTTTCCTAATTTTCTATAATCAGCATTAATTTTATGATGGAATTATTTAAAAAAATATTATCTACTTCTTGGATTCTTTAGTTTTCAAACTCTGTTGACCAGACACTGGCGGTCGATAGAGAGGATGCTGTCACTCCCCTTTGTAGCCCACCATGATGACATAATTGCCCGATTGTTTGGGGTCGTTGTCTGCAGTAAGCTCCGCTGGGTGGTGGAGCCTTTTACCTTTGTGATTCTTCTTTCCTTTG
>PVKS010031427.1:0-23439 GCA_004027875.1 Aplodontia rufa | reverse complement strand
CATTTGTCAGATGGGGAAACCGAGGCAGGAAGGAGATATTGCTTTTTTTGCACAATGATGGAGACTCCCTATCATATGCGTAATAAAATTCCATGGATGTAAGCACATGTATTGCGGATAACAAGCCCAGAGCATTTATGTTTTACTGGCTAAAATGTGTCTTCCCATCTAGATTTCTGTTTTTAAAGAGAGAAAGACAATGAGAGACAGACACAGAGAGAATCAATTTTTATTGAGTTTTTCACATGACTTTTGTTGCCCTGACACTTAGTTGTGTACATGGGTGCTGGGGTTTGAACCCGTGTACTTGCATATGCTGGGCATGATTCCCTGAAATCATCTTTATGATATGAAATATAAAAATTATTCCCCCAAATAATTGGTTATTTGAAAATGAGGTGGTCTTTTATTTCACTTTTATGTAGTCAAATAAATCATTTTTCTCCTCTTTGAAAATGTCAGTTGTTGGGCTGCCCAGCTGCAGCCATCAAGTCACATCACTGAAACCTCGCAGGAGTTCTGATGGGCGTTGAAGTTTGACAACCACTGGCCCATCCTGCCCTGGCACTATCTGCTGGTTAACAGGCAGCTTCTCCCTGTTTAAACCTGCACCATCACACGGGTAGCATGAGAGTGCCTTAAGAACCCCTTCTTTGTAAGAACTCTTGCATCTATTTTTTCCTGTTTAGTACCCCCAGCCTACTTAGAAGCAAGGTCACAAAGTGCAAAGAGCATTGGACAAGGACTCTGGGCACACCTCTGCGAACATCACAGGCTCTTGCTTCCTGGTTGGCTTTGAATGCACTGTGATACTATTTGCAAAATGGCCTTGCGATCGCATACTACAGCCCATTACAGTGGATTGGAATAGCTGGCTTCCGATACCCTTTGTAGTTCTAATGGTCCCTAATTTTTCTTCTCTACAATTATGGTTATTAGTGAAATTCTAACTTTTATCATTAATATTGGGCATAATGATTCTAATATAAAAATAACTAACATTGACATAATGCTTTGGCATATCAGAGGTAAACATTTTTGCCAACATTGTCACATTTTTGTCCCCTCAACCATACTTCAGGATAGATATTGTTGTTATCCCTTGTGGGAGGCTTTCCCTTAGATGTCGTCCAGTGATGCCCCATTCTAGTGTCCGTGGCCTTGTGTGATCCCTTCCCCTGAAGGCACATCTAGTAACTTACCCCTGACAAATAGAACATGGCAAAAGTCATAGGCTGCCATTTCTGGAATTAGGTTGATTACTACTTTCAGCTTGCTCGTGCTCCCTCACCTGCCCTTTGACTTGCCACAGTGGTAAAAACAGCTGCCGTAGAGTGGGCTGCCCTATGGATGTGCCCAGATTGCAGGAACGGAGGGAGACCTCTGACCAAGAACCTGAGACCCTCCACCCAACAACCTAAAAGGAGCTGAATCCAGCCAACAGCCAAGAGCTCAGAACCTGCAGCCATCAAATCAAGAGCTTGGAAGCAAACTGCAGCTGACATCTTGACTGTGGCTGTGAGAGACCTAGAGTCAGACTCAGCTAGGCTGCAGCTGGATTCCTGGCCCACAGAACCCGTGAGATAATCAATTTGCCTTGTGTTTGGACTCTAAGTCCTGGGACAATTTGTTATGTAGCAGCAGGTAACTAATACATCCCTGCCTAACACGTGGGGAAAGTGAGTGGAGACTGTCTCCCTGTAGCGTGCACCCTTGATGAATGGTGGTTTTGCTAAGAAGTGCTATAGAAGACAAAACCCAACTCCATTCTGTTGGACAGAGGCAGGCCTTCCTATTACAAGCTGGTCTTTGTCCCTAGTTCCTGACACAGAACTCCTAAAAACCTTGGAATTACCTGAGTGATAAGGATGATGTCCCAGTGAAGTGACTCCTGACTTTGGTAGACATCTAGGTGGTTTCAGGATGGTGGCTGGTCACTTGACCAGAAGCTTAGGTTAGCCCAAACCCCAGTCTCCAGGGAGGAGAGAAGATATGCAGACAGAGTTAACCACCAAAGACCAGAGATTTTGTCACTTGCGCCTCTGTAATGTAACTTCCACTGAGACCCCTAAACAACCGGGTTTGGAGAGCTTCCAAGCTGGCAAACACATCCACATGCCGGGAGGGTGGCTCATCTCAGCTCCGCGGGGACAGAAGCCTTCCTGACCTCAGTTTACGTGCCTCTTCCTCTGGCTGTTCCCTTGTATCCTTTATAATAAATCAGCAAGCATACATGAAATGTTTTCTGGAATTGGATGAGCTGTTCTAACAAATGACCAAACCTGAAGAATCCTCCAGCTTTGGAGCTGAGTCGGGACCCTGAGACTCAGGGACCTGATGCTTTTGACTGGAATCTGAAGTGAGCACAGTCCTGTGGGCTGAGCCGGCAAGTCCACGGCATCTGATGCCAGCTCTGGATAGCTTGTGTCCCAACTGAATTCAGTTGTAGGACACCTATCGTTGTCCAGAGAGTTGGAGAATTGATCAGTGTAAACAGAAAACCCAAAGTGTGAGCAAAAACAGCTCCGTGCCCCTCACAAAGCATCGGGGTCCAAGAGGAGGGAAGAACACCGTTGCCTAGAACTGTCTAGCTCAGGAGCCCACAGGAAAGGTAAGTGACAAAGAGGCTGACAACCAGCGTGACGAGTCATCTCCAGAACCTGTGGGCTCTGGAGCCTTCCACAGCCTCAAGGTCAGAGGCCACCACCCAGAGCCCCAGAGCATCTTCCTGAGACAAGGAGAAGGCAGCGGTCCAGTCCCAGCATCAGGCTCTGGCCTCCCTTGGCTCACCTTACACCCTCTGGGGAAGCAGCTCACTAGCTCCTCGCTACCCTGAGAGCCAGAGTCCTCTCCCCACTTGACAGGTGAGTGTGCTCTAAACCTCCTTTGGCTTTCTGAGGGTCACAGAGGTCATGCTGGTTACTTAAGATCATGCAGTCAGAGGCAGCGCCAGAACTGGAAAGCGGATTTCCTGCCCCATGGTGACCCAATGTTCTCATAACATCAGCTATGCATCTGCTCCCAAGAGCCAGAGGAAGGGAGAGAATTTAAGAGAGACAACTCAGAGAAAGAATAATAAATGAAGACCGATGGTGCAATTTTAGGCACTGATACTTGTTGGGGCAGAGGTATGTTGAAGCTACAAGATCATTTATGCTATGGAGCCGTGAGACCTCATGCTCACCCTCCTCGCCCTGGGCTGACCAAGCTGCTATCATTCAGGCCCTATCCTGTTCCACAGCACAAGAGAGCCACGCAAGCCAACAGACGATCAGGCAGGCGTGAGGCTGGAATTTCCAAGATGGCAGCTCAGGGAATGGCAGAGCTGGGAGGATTCCTAAAGGTCACTGGATCTTTCCTTTATAGATGGAAGCACTGGCCCACACAGCCTGTCAGTCCACATGGAGGCCAAAAGCTAGAAACGATTTTGGTGTGTGCACATGGAACGATTCCAGCTCCATCAGTGGTGTGCTGTGTGACTTCACCTCTCTCATCCTCAGCTTGGTCACCTCTGAAAGGAGAAAGGAAAGAACACTATGTCACTCTTCACAATCCTGGGGGTAGTCAGTGTTACTGAATGTCACAAGTGTCAATCACCCATGTGAGGTATTCTCTCACCACCCAGCTCCTCTGGAACCTTTCGTCTGCTCCTCCTACAACATGATCCTGCTCTCATTGACAACAGTGTAGGGAGTTGAGGAAGACTGACCTAGATAGCAGCACACAGTGGGGACAGAGTCATCTGCGAGGCAGGTCTGAGAAGAAAGGTTCTGGCAGTACCTAGGGTCCAGGACAACTTCCATTTCCTTAAAGCCAATCAGAAGAGATGTCATTTCCCAGCCCTGCTAGGTTTCCTGCCCCCACCTCCTGTCCTCCTCTCCTCCCCAGTGGGCTGGGGTATCTTAGCCCATGAAGAAAGAAGATGGGTCAGGGGCATGGAGGCTGGGCCACCCTCTGAAAGCTTCCAAGTGCATCATTCACTCAATCCCGAGTAGATGAGTGGAGTTCTGAGACACATCAGAAAGGCTGGGGGACTTGACCAGAGTCACAAAGCCTGGAAGACACTGAGCTGCAACTCTAGCCCAGGATCCCAGAAGAAGAGAAGGAGACTGGCCTTGGGGTCCTGATGGAACTGTGTTGGAATCTCCACCTGGGCTTGTTCTTCCCCCTCTTATATCCTGTCTCCTCTCATGTACCAGTGACATTGATAATGTGACTCCACCTGGCAGGTGTGAGAATCCTCGTGGCATTATCATGTGAAAGCACCTGGCAGGCCAGCTTGGGAAACGGAGATCCCCTCCCTTCCCCGAGGAGTCACCCCACACTCCCCCGTGCCCCCAGCCAGCAGTCCAGCTCCTGCCCTGTGTTTGTTGACACCACATCTGGACCTGCATGGTGTTGTCATCTGCATTACGCCACCCCTCACTGGTGACATAACCCCCCATATTTACCCCAGCCCAGCACAACCCCACTCTGCTGACACATCCTGGCTGAAATTCAGAGCCAGGTGCTCTCTGTGTTTGCTGGTTGGTTGGAGGGCGTAGCCGAATCCATCCCCCTTTTCTTCGTCTCTCCTTCCTCCCCCTACCCTTTCCATATCTGTGCCTCAGAGGACTGGGGAGGCCGTTGGGGGCCAGGATCAAGGACTGGAGAGCCAAGGCGGCAGAGCCAGGCCCAGCCCATCTGGTACGTCCTGTGGGTTGCTGGGCCGGATGGCAGGAGCCACAGGTAGGGTAATGTAGCAGGGTGAGGAAGCGGGCCTGCCTCTGTGATGAGAGCAAGAAGGGATGAAGAACAAAGTCAGCCTGAGTTTCTGGAGCAGGGCTCCACTCATTCATCCATTCACATTGGTTTTTGAGCACTAATTAATGCCATCAGGGTGAAGGCCAGATAGGAAGCTCCCACCTCCCCAAGCTGCACATGCACAGGCGACGGCCGAGTTAACTCATAGCAAGAGAGCTTTGGATTGCGAAAAGTGCTTTGCAGGAAACAAAAAGGCTGATGTGATGGTAACCAATGCAGGGAAGTGGGTGCTGATTTAGTGGGGTGCTGGACTGAGGAAGTAACATCAAGCTGAGACACAGTCTGTGAGAAGGAGCTGGCAGGGCAGAGAGTTAGGGTGACATGTTCCGGAAAGGGATGCCAAGTCCACAAGGCAGTGAAGGAGGCCGGGCAGCTTGCTCAAGGACCAGGGAGTGGGCAGTGGCTGGCACATATGGGTGAGGAGGAAGGGTGGAGTCTGCGAAGTCCCCAGGCACCAACCATGCAGGGCTCCATTGGCCGCGACAGGAGTTGGGACAGATTTCAAACACTCTTCCCTTCCTGAGGCTGGGTCCCCAAATATCTGGGGAATAAGAGTGACCAGTGAAACTCCTGCTTAGGGATACAGGAAGCAACATCTGTCAAGATTGGATGTCCTGCCACCTTGTAGATGGGGTGACATCCCAGGGATGAGAAGGGATGTGCCTAAGAGCCTACCAAATGGCCACAGCATGACCGGAAATGGCACACCGGACCCTGGGAGTGGAAGTTCCTGGGAGTGAACTCACACACTTTCGCAGTTATGAAGTATGATTTACTTTTCTTCTTCATATCAGTGCCTTTTTTTTTTCTTTTTTATAAATAAGAATGAATACTTAGGGACTCACAGTCAGAGGAACTAGGAAGTCAGTTGAACTGAGGCACTGTATACCAGCACCCGTACCCTTTCCACTGGGCTGCCTGGAATTCATGTACATACTGTAGTGTCCCCTTATCACAGGGACTATGTTCCAGGACCTCCTGGATGCCTGAAACCTTGAACAACACCAAACCCACATGGACTACACTTTTCTACACACACTGACTACGATTAAGTTTAACACAAAAACTTGGCACATGAAGAGTTCAACAAGAGCTGGCAGTGTAGCTCAGTGGTAGAACACTTGCCTAGCATTTGATAGGCTCTGGGTTCAATCCCAAGCACTGAGAGAGAGAGAGAGAGGGAGGGAAAGAGAGATTAATAGCAATACTTAATAATAAAATACTAATAATACAGCTGAATAATTAAAAATATAAACCATGGGGCTGGAGCGGTGGCTCTGTGGTAGAGCATTTGCCTGACATGCGCAAGGACCGAGGTTCAAATCCCAGCACCACATACACAACTGAATGTCAGAAAACAAAAGCAAGAAAGAAAAATAAATAAAATTGATTCTCTCTTTCTCTCTCTCTCACTCTCTTTTTAAAAAATACCAACAATAGGGGCCGGAGCGGTGGCTCGGCAGTTATGGTGCTTGCCCAGCAAGCGCGAGTATGCAAGTTCAAACCCCAGCACCCACGTACACAACAAAGTCTCAGAGTAAAGAAAGCCACATGAGAAACTAAATAAAAATTGTTTCTCTCTCTCTCTCTCTCACTGTCCCTCTCTCTTTAAAAAACAAAATACCACAATAGAAGACATGATTATGCACACTCTCTCTCTCTCTCTTGAAATATCTTATTGTACAGCAAATCTTATTAACCTCAGCACACAATTATTTTTCCTTTCCTTAGGTTAAGGACTCACTTTTTCCCTTAAAGACACTTTCAGTGGCTTTTCTTTCGAATTGCTAGTGTCACCTCCCCTGCATTTCGGAGTCACTATAAAGTAAAATAAGGGTAATTTGAACATAAGCACTGTGATACACTGGTCTGGGAACTGAGATGTCTACACATGACTAACAGGTGGGTAACACATACTGCGTGGATCCATCAGGCAAAGGGGTGATTCGTGCCCTGGCAGGACAGAGCAGGAGAGCTAAGAGTTCCTCACCCACCACTCAGAATGGCACACAATTTAAACTTGAGAATTGTTTATTTCTGGAATTTTCCATTTAATATGTTTGGACTATAGTTGATCATGGTTAACTATAGAAAGCAGAGTCACAAATAAGGTGGGACTGCTGTATTACTAGAGCCAGGACACAATTATTTCCTAAAATCTGATGCACTTTTTTGGAAAATACTTCAGGTCCTAAGCAGATGAAACAAATGAGCAGTTACACCCATGCATCAGTCCATTAAGAAAAAAATGAAAACATTTTAGAACAGATCAAGGAAACTACACATATATCAGTGTGTATATAATTCCCATAACTGAACATGTCTCTTAATATGTGGAAAATTTGGCCAAAGGAAAAAGGGTTATGTGTAAATGATCCACTAGATCTTGCTCCCGTGATCCTGTGGCCTCTTCAGCTGCATCACACGGAGAGGCAGGATTTGTTAAAGCTAAGACAGCTAGAGTGAAATATTCCAAACGCAGAGACTTAGGGGCCAAATGTTTTCTCTCATATGTGGAAGCTGGAGTAAAACCTAAGACAGGATGAAAGTTAGCTGAATCTAAGTGATAAACTCACCACAGATGAAATTTCACATAAGTAGGGGAACCATAACTATGAAGGTGGAGGGGAAAGGGAGGGAGGCAGGGAAGGGAGGGAGGGACAAGGGGGGGTTATCAATACAACAGGGAACACTTGACTCCCATGAGAAGCCCAACTATACACAGGCAGGCAGAGAAACTCAGAGATTTCAAAAGCTCATATATATGAGTATGCTCATTTCCAATTATAGGATGGGGGTCTTACAGAGGAGACATGAGATTGGGAACGGATGAAGGTGGGGTGAGATCCTGGACCAGGGTCAGCCTTAACTGGCTATGTCAATATCCACATATGCAGGAATGTATAACAGCAATGTCCTCCAACATGCAAGAATGCATTGAGCCAGTAAAAAAAAATAAGCTACCAAAACTTGATGATGGAGAATGGCATTTGGATTAAAGGATTAATCGGTTCTGTCACTCTCGGAAAAAAAAAAGGTAGCTAGATCTTATAGCTAGAGCTTCTGAATCAGTAGATCTGGAGTGGAACCCAAGACTTTGCTCTTCTAACAAGTCCCCAGTTGAAGTGCAAGCTGCCAGTTTGAGTACCACACACTGAGAACCACTGGAGAACCACTGGGTGCTGTGGTACCCTGCCCAGATCACTCTAAGGGACAACTGCCCTCATTCGCCTAGGTGCCATGAATATCGGCTGCAGGTAAGCCACACTCCTGTCCAGAAACTGCCTTCATTGGAGGGCACTGCTTCACCCAAAGTTATGTCCTCTCCCTGTGAGCAGCATTTCTGCCGGTGTAGGAGTTCAGAGGCCTCACTGAGGGATAGCTCTGCAGAGTGCTCTCATCTTCAGAGCTCCCCATGCAACCAGCTGAGGCCTCCATTATGACTGTATCCAAGGTCCATTTCCCTTCTGCCCAATCCTAGATTCTCCATTTCCAAGCAAGAGTGATTCCCAGAGTGCTCCACAATAAACACCCTGAACTCAGGTTTCTCTCTTAGTCTTTGGATATCTGAGTCAAGAGAACCGGTTCCAGAAGTGGGGTGGACTAGGAAGCAGACTAAATGGAGTTTTGGAACTGGATCACCCACTCAGTGGCCAGCTGACAACACTGGGGTTGGGGAAGGAAGACAGGCGGAGAATACGCGATGCACTGGTGAAAATAGGAAGCTTTTCATGGGTGAGAAAGTGGGTGTGGGTTGTCGGGGAAGGGAATGAACTGGTGGACCCAATATCTCGGGATCTGGACAGAGACAGATGAAGTACTAATTATAATGACAATAAAATTAGCTGGCTGGCCAAGTGCCGTCGCAGTGCTAGAGAAAGACAGTGAAAACGACCAAAGAAAGGCAAAGTGAGAGGGGCTATCTGGCAGTGTGTAAAGACCCCGGTCTCCTGCATCCAGAGGACAGATGGGGTCTAGAACTAGGCCTGAGCCTGAATTATGAGGGCTATAGAGCAACAGGAAATTCTCAAGCTAGGCAGTGAGGGCGTGATTGGAAAGGAGGGCCCTGAAGCTTTGCTTAGGGATATCAGAGTAGTACACTCAAGAATCTTGAAAGCCCCAGATCCACAGAACTCTCTGAGCCTGCAGAAGTGGCCCAGGATGCCTCAAAAATACCAGCATTCCCTTCTAGTTCAAAGACGAGGTAGAAGTTTCTATGTTACAAGAAAACAAATTCCCTCTCCCCCATATTGAGACCCCTACTTCACCTCCTGTAAGTGGAGCCAAGTTATAACATTGCTTAGCCAAAAAAATGCTGGGTCTGGTAGGCTTCTCTGATAGCAATGGGAATGTTAGGATCACAAAATAATAGATGCCAGATGGCACCTAACCATCAGAGGCGAGATGAGTTCAATAAAGTCACCAAGGCAGCTGGGGGCCAAGCCTCAGCTACAGGGATGGTTAATGGAACACGACATTCCCACGTCTAGCTAGATGGGCAGCCCGCACAGGAATTGCTCAATCTATGCAATCAGAATAAATCGAGGATCAGGGTCCCTGGCCAAGTTCTCAGCCTGGAGCCCATTTGCAGACATGGAATCCATTGACTAAAGGAATCTCCAGACCTCCAGAAAGAAAGTCTGCATCACTGTGTCGAAGTGATCCTCATGCTTTTACACTAGGGAAATAAAAGTGCCCAGCAACATTGAGGAGTGTTAGATACAGGGTCCAAGTAGATATACAGAGATCCAAAACATCTTGGCCCCTGGTACAATGAGTAAGCAATGGAGTTCAGGCTACGGTCCAGCTCACAGTTGGGTCCACAGACTCACCCAGTGGTCATTCCCTCAATCCTCAAGTAAACAACTGGAGTGGACATGATAGCTGGCAGAAACCCATATTATTTCCTTGGCCCGTGAGATAAGCCATCATCACGGGGAAAGTCAAGATGAATCTTCTGACACTGCCTCCACCCACACCCGCTAACCAGAAGCAAACCAGCATTGCATCACGAAGGATGGGGGAGATTAGTGCCGCCCTTTAGGACCTGGACCACCAGGACACTGCACAGAGCATCACATTCATTGACCATATTAATGTGACTTCCTGTTCATCATAAGTCATGAGCAAGAGGCAGCAAATACCTTGGAGTTCCTGTTAAGATGTAGCGTGGGAGACGAGCCATGTGAATTCAAGGTCCAGCAACCCTGGGTTTAACGGGTTCTGGGAAAGGCCAGAACAACCTCGCCAAAAGCAAATTGTTGTATCTTATACTTCCCATCACTGAGAAAAAATAAAAACACAATACCTGGTAGATTTATTCCGCTTCTGGATAGAGCACAGTACACAGGGGCATAACGGTACAAACCAATTCCTAAACAGCACAGAAGACTTCCAACCTTGAGTGGAGCCCAGAGCCCAAAATGTCCTGGTTAAGGCACAATCTGTTCTAGCCCTTGAGCCCTCAGCCCCAGGTGAGCTGGTATTTGAGGTAAGGCATCAGGGTGGAAATATGCTGGGTGACACCTGTGGCCAGCCTCAGCAGGAGGGCCACAGTGAACACTCTTGGGGACTGCAGCTCCTTGAATGCCACTAAGCCCTGATGGAAACAGAGCACTTGACCTCAGAACAGAACTGCCCACTGTGAGCTGAGCTGATAGGGATCATCCATTCCAGTGACGGGAAATGACTTCCCTTTAGGAAATCTTCTGACTGCAATGAACAGACTCTAATCAATAGAAACTTACATAAGAATATATATATATATATTCATCTCCCATAAGAAATCCAGAGAAGCTGGGCACGGTGGCTCACACCTGTAATCCCAGACACTCAGGAGGCTGAGGCAGAAGGATCACAAGTTTGAGGCCAACCTCAACAACTTAGTAAGACCCTATCTCAAAATACAAAATAAGAAAGGCTGGGCTTACAGTCTAGTGGTAGAACACATGCCTAGCTTGTGTGAGGGCCTGGGTCACTCTGTATTTCAGCTCTGCCATACTTCATATGCATGGTTTTCATGCCTGTTACCAAGCTGGGGGGAAGCTGATTTCTCTTTCTTTGTGTCAAGAAAGCAAAGACCTGTGTAGTAGTCATCAACTGTTGCATAACAAATTACTCCAACATTTTTCACCTCACCATTTCCAAGGCTGATCTAGCTGAGTCCTCTGGGCCAGCGTCTCTTACAAGGCCGCAATCAAGATGTTAGCTTGGCCCATGGCCATCTTGAGGTTCCACAGGGGCAAGATCCACTTCCAAGTTCACTCAGTGGTGGTGGGCAGGATCCAGGGCCTCCTAGCTGGTGGGCCTAGGGCCTCAGTTCCCTGCCAGCTGTTTTCAGAGGACACTCCCTGTTCCCTGCCTCATGAGCTTCCGGCTTCATCCAAGTGAGGAAGGGAAAGACCATGGGCACCAGCAAGATGGAAGTCCTTCTAACCCAATATAGCAGTGACATCCCTGGAAGACGAGCTGAGCAGCCGAGGACCTAGAGAGAGGGGCTCTGCCCATTGCCAGCACAGCCTCCGGCTGTCCCCTCAGGTCAGCTCTTCCCCTCAGGCCCAGCCACGGCAAGTTTCTAGAAAGTGCAAGAAGGGACAATGCTGGGTTTTGCAAAGCAATGCAAGTTAGTTTCTGCAGCCAACAAAAGGGACAGAGCTGTGGAAAAGAGCCACACTTCCTATCCTGACTAGCACACTTGGCGACGGTCCTGGCTGGCAGCTCGGGCAGCACATCCAGAGCCAGGACTTCAGGGGTAAAAGCAGTAGGGGTCCTTCACCCGGGGTCCATGGGCAAGGAGCAAGAATAAGTCACAAGCAACATTGGCCCCCAAATAAACAAGACCTTGTAGAACTGGGCTTGAGCCAACCTGGGGTGTGAAGGATCTGTGGAACATCTGGGTTGGAGGGGGACCTGGGGACAGCTTGCACAGTGGTTCCCAAAATGTGTCCTATGGTTCCTATGGTTCTTCACCCCAAGAAGAGCAGCTTTCAAATCATTTTTTTAAGAGAGGTGAGGAAAGAGAGAGAGAGAGAGACAGAAATCAATTTTATTTTTATTTGTTTCCATCTGGCCTTTGTTTCTCCAACACATGTGTATGTGGTGCTGGGGTTCTAGCCACGTTCCCACGCATGCCAGGCAAGCGCTCCAACCGCTGAGCCACTGCTCCAGCCACCCCACCACCACCTTTCATATCTTTTTTAACCTACCAGGCTTCTGTGAAATGTGTCACGTGAATTAAAAAGTTCAGGAAGAAAAGGGAAGGGCGGGAAAAACATGTAAAGCCACATGAGTACATTGAAGGAGTTCAGACTGAAATAACAAGACTCTCCCGTACTCAGAGTTCACAAGCAGAGATAGCAAATAAATCCTCCCTATGTTAAATCACATCCTCACAAAAGATGCTAAGTCCTGACCCCCAGTACCGCTGCACGTGACCCCGTGTGAAAACAGGGTCTTCGCAGAAGATCAAGTTAAAGTGAGGTCGTTAGGGAAGCCCCAATCTATTGCAACGAGAGTCCTTAGAAGACAGGGGGAAGTGAACAGAGACAGACTTGTACAGGAAGAAGGGCTGTAAAGACACACAGAGAAGGTCACATGACACCGAGGGCACCAGAGCTCAGGAGCAGCCTGCCTGAAGCTAGGACCGAGGCGTTGAGCAGCTTCCCACCTCCAGGACTGTGAGAGGGTACATTTTTGCTATTTAAGGCACCCCAGTTGTGTTACTTTGTGATGGCAACCCTAGGAAGCTTGCACGCTTCACACACACACACAAGGCTGCCACTGGGACGTCACGTGACAATGTGGACGGCCTCTTTCTTCCCTCATCCATACAACACTGGCAGCACAGAATCTGATGAGGGTGATCGCTGGATCAACAGCCAGCCGCAGGTGGCAGCAGGGAGGTTGCTGCCAACACCAAGGCTGCTTGAGAGGTCAGGGCTCAAGGATGGGATTCAGGTGTGGGGACAGAGGCCCAGATCCCAGTGGACTAATGATGCATCCCCTCAGCAAGAGCTGTTGGGAGACAGCCCTTTGACCTCAGTCCCTGCAGGAGACCCCCTGGGAGGCTGACAAGGCCACTCCATCACTATAGCCTGAGGGTGCAGGAGGGAGGATGGCACAGCCAGGAAGGCCTGGGGCTTGTCCCTCTGTCAAGCGTTCAGTTTCAAGAGTATTTCTGGCACATAGTAGATACTAAACAAAATGCTTGGTATTATTGACGTGTTTGAAGCAGTATAGCTTAGAATAATGATTTTCAAACATTTTTGAACTTGAAGTGTATTTTACATTGTGACACAACATACTTCACATGCTTGTGTATCTGCATGTGGACACATGTGTGTATGTGTTTGTGTGCATGTGCATATGTGTGTGGGTAAATGTGTGTGCATATACATGAAACATTTTTCAGAAACAAATTCTTAAAGCTTCCCACAAATAATGCACTCATATTTTCTCTTCTCTTCTATTAGTTTTAAAAATGATGATCATGATCTACCAATTGATTTCCCAACCTTCAAATAGTTAACAATCTCCAATTTGGACAATAGAGGCTCAGAAATCAACCTGTATTTGAATTCATATTCTGCTAGATCCAAGCCAAGTGCCCTTGGGCAAAGGCACTTGGACTCTTACCCAGTCGGTAACCTGGAAGCCCTAGTCCTGCCTACTGGGGAAGGTGAAGGTGCTGTTTAGATGCACATAAAACTCAAAGCTGGACACTGAGCACAGTCAGTGTCCAGGAAATGGACATGATGTCACATGAGAAACTGAGACTCCTGTCACATGTGCATCACCCCTTGCCACTAGGTGACAGCAGCAGGGAGCCCATCAGCTTCTGCAGAGCAGTGAGGTCAAGTGCTGAGCACAGGCATTAGAAGGGACCTCGTGAACCAGGCACCAAGCCTGCCTTGTGCCCTGGAGAAGCTTCAATTCCAGAGAAGATCCACGAATCTGGTTAACACAAAGGTGTGGTGTCCTACTCACATTAACGATGACAGGACTAGAATTCGAAGATGAGAGCCATCTCTTCCAAATGGGGAGATCAGGGTGGCCCCTGAGGTCAGAGGTCATGTCTAGGTTGCTCAACATGGGAGCCCTGGGCAGTACAGGCCTTGGGGTAAAAGACATGCCTTATAAATATGGATGGACTAAGTCATTGAATGCATCCAAAAAATGAAGGCCCAGGGAGGGTCTAGACATGCAGGGATGGGCAGGAGAACATTCCAGTCAAAGAATTCTGTAAGGAGTTACTTGAAGGGGAAATCCAGGATGGCGTTTAACTTAACAAAATCCAAACCCATCCTAGGGAAAGCAGAACCATCTGCCCTAACTCACATGCCTTTTTTTTTTTCCAAAGAAAGAGGGACAGTGAAAGAGGGAAAGAAAGACGGAAGTAATTTTTTATTTAGTTTTTCACATGGCTTTCGTTGCTCCAACACTTCGTTGTGTACGTGGTGCTGGGGTTTGAACCCGCGTACTTGCGTGTGCCAGGCAATCGCATAACTGCCGAGTCACCGCTCCAGCCCCCCATCACCCTCTTAGTCCCACACCTGCCCAGAGTACCTGAAGAAGGACAATAGGGTCCAATGTGGGCATCTGGATCCCTGTTCTGGTTCTCTCACGTATAATCCTGATGACCTGAGCTAGCCACGTTCATTCAGTCTCTCAAACTGGGTTTTGACAACACAGCTTCCAAAATTATTTCCAAGTTCATAAGCCTTTTGTTCTTTTTTTTTTAAATTGAGGAGTTGTGTTGTTGTACAATCATAAATGCATATGTAGTAACAATATGATATGCCCCGATCCTAATCCTGAATCACCCCACATCACCCCCACTCCATTCGCTTGAACTTCTACATTTCCTCCCTATAATAGATATAAATGTCTCTCTCTCTCTCTCTCTCTCTCTATATATATATATATATATATGTATGTATATATACGCACATGGTGCATTTTCCAGAATTAAATGATTGCATAGGTATTATTAGGCAATTTGGGTGATTACATTATTGATTTCCCCCCAGATCCCTCCCTATCATTCCTCCCTTTCCCCTCCCTCCTTCTTCCCTCCCCCTCCATGTATCTATGGCTCCCCTAGATTATGTGTTACTTCTCCTTTTTCTTCCTTTCTCCTCTCTCTTTTGATTACCCCAAAAAGAACAAGCACTCATCATCCTTTTTCTGAATGTCTGGTCCTCATAAACACAGACCACAAAAAGCTGATTACTCTTCCTGTGAAATAAATTATTCTAACCCTTGTGGTGTAAAACAATCACCATGTTACCTTGCTTGTGGTTTTCAAGAATTCAGAAAGGGCTCTTCTGGGCCGTCCTCACTTGGGGGGGTCTCATGAGGTCGAAGTCAACACCAGCTGTGTTCATGTCCATCAGAGGCTCAGTGGGCTGGTTCTTCCACACTGCTCAGCTGAACCGAATTTCAGCCAAGATGACGGTTGAGGCTGGCCGTGGGCTAGGTGGTCAGACATGCCTCTCTGGCTTGGCTCTCTTGGGTTTGTAGGACTTCATGCGCCAGCTGGCTTCCTTCAGAGTGAGGAAGTGATTCCAAATGAATCCAGCTGAAGCCCTGTGGGCTTTTAATGACCACATGATACCCTGTGAAGTTACCATGGAGCAAAGTCTTCTTATTTTATTGCTCGTAACAGAGTCACTAAGGCCAGTTCAGATTCAAGTGGAGGGAACATAGACTTCACCTGTCAATGAAAAGTGGGACAACAAACTTGCAGACTTGTCTTAGAATGGCCACACTAGGCCTCCATAGGACACCGATGTAGTCACATGGCTTTGGTCTTCCCTGCCACCCCACCCCGACAGCCTCAGCACCCTCATGCCACCCTGGGACTTGCACATTGCATCTGAATGCCCCTTACTTGACCAGATCTAGAAAACAGGAGTCCTATTGGTTCCCTCTTCTCTCCAATCATAACTTGTCTGTCCCCTGTCCCATTCCCTCAAGCTCCCAGTTCATGCAAGATTCCAAGGCTTCTCATTAAATAACCCAAATAAGACAATTTCAGTCACTGTGACAGGGACAAGGAGATAAGGGCATACCTTTTGAATCCCAACAGGCTGCTGATGCCCTAGAGGCCCTGCATTTGAAGTATGTAACCAAACAACAATCTGTGGATCAGTAGGGCTTTCTCTGCGGGGAGATGTGTCTGAGATCACCAGTTCCTCTCTGTGGTTGTCGGGCAGAGCACCTACCCAGAGTTGAGCTCAGTTCATTGAGGTGGCACTGCCCATCAGCTATCTCAGAAGTAGCATGTGTTGATCCAGTACCCGATGCTAGGCTGGTAACCTAGTTGGCTAAAAATCTAGCTAGTACCAGAATGGGGCAGACGATTTACAGGATGAGACATAATGGGTGACACGGAGAGGAGTGGAAAGAACAGAAAGAAGTGGGCTCAGGGTGCTTGCTCCTCCGTCATCACCAAGGCTTTGGTCTCCCTGGAACATTCTGCCCTCTCATCTCCTGTTCTGGTTCCTTCACCTCGTGACCACCTGTCACTCTCACATCTCCTCCCCTGATTTATTTCTCCAGTCTCCACCTATGAGTATTCTCTATTTCTTCGCTTATTTCCTTCTTCCTGGATAAGACTATTGGTACCATGAAAGTGGTGACGTAATCTCTTCCTGCTCCTTACTGTGCCTGCCCTTCCTGCAGTGTCTGGTATACAGTGGGCTTTCAGTAAGTGATCAAATCCTTCAACCCATTGATTCCATTGGAATGTAGTCAAATACAGTAGATCACAATAAACAGAAGCTTAGTGGAATAGAAAACCAAAGAGAAAAAAATGGAATAAAATGAGATGGGGCAGGGCGGGGCAGGGAGGCAGATTAAGTTCAAGATGAAAGTAAGAGGGCAAGGAGCTCTGTTCCAAGCAGTCAGATGGTTTGGAGCAGAGGCAGCCCTCTTTGCGCACTTGAACCGTCTGAGGAGCTTTTAAACAATCCAAGGGCCAGGTCTACCCACAGGCATTTCTATTCGATTGCCCTGGGTAGGGTTCAAGCACCATTAATTTTCAAAGCCTTCTATGTGATTCAAATCTGCAGCCATGAGTGAGAAACCCTGGATTAGGGCGTTCTGGTTTTGGAAACTGGGTTAACCCAAGCCCAGCTGCAGCCCTTCCTCCTAGAAGAAACACCAACCAGAACCCAGAACCCCAAGCAGCTAGTGTGTTCGGGAGCATGTCCACCAGTTACAGCCACAGAGAAGCACCCACATTTTCAGCTATTGCCTAATAAAGCACCTTGCTCCAGCAAATGTGAGCGGAAACACTCCTCTCTCCACCTCGGTGGCCTGATTCTGCCGTGGGGCTGGGCTGTCCCCAGCCTGTCCTGCACAGCAGGATTGGGCAATCTCTGAAGTTGCTCCATCTTTTCAGAGAGATGACTAGGACACCCCAGAACTCCAATCCTCTCCAAGAAAGACTCCCCCCTTGTCTTTCCTTTGCTCACCCACCAACTGCAAAGTCTCCCTCCAGCAGTCTTTTGGACACAACCAAGCAAAATTAGAAAGGAGGCCGAAGTCTCACTTCCTCTGTGACTTCAGGTAGTCCTCTCCCAGGATCTCTTCAGGCTCCAGCTTCCCTCCGAAGTCACCTCGGCTCTCTGGAAACAATAATGATGAAGATGGCGTCAGTGATAATGACAACTATCCTTTCCTGAACCCTAACTGTGATAAATCTATGCTAACTTGCTATGAGACTCACTTTACATAGCCACAGCTAGCACTTGCTGTCCCAGGCGCATGTCTTTCAATTTTGCATCCATTAGCCCATTCATCAACTCTCCGAGGAAGGTAATCGTATGTCATCCCCATGTAAAGATAAGGAAGCTCAGGCACAGAACAGTTAAGTGACCTGCCGAAGCACACAGTTCATAAGAAGAGATCAAGACCTAAACCCTACTGTGGAGTCTGAGTTATCATCCACACCCTTCAGCCTTGTGCAACCCTCGCGCATTCTTAACGATAGTCTCAGCAGACAGATATTATTTCCTGACTTTACAAAGGAGAACACTGAGGTACAGCTGTGTCTGGGGACTTGCTCCAGGTCGCCGTGTTGGATTTGGGCCTCACATTCAGTATTGTCTAATTCCAAAACCTGATCGCTCCCAAACCATTACTCAGCCCTGCTCCTCAGTTTGAAGAAGCAGGAAGGGCCTCCCCTCGCACCCACAGGTGTGGTTTGAGCCTTCTCCATAAGGTCAAGGATTTCTCACTTGGGCTACCCAACCAAGGGGAGGCCCTGGGGACTTCTGGATTCAGATCTTGCTTGTCACCAACTGAAAGCAACTGCTGTCCTCTGCACCTACCCAGGCATCTCCCTCAGGTCTCAGTGTGAGTGGCCGTGTTCTGTGATGTTGGTAGATTCCAGGTGGCAGCCTCAGGTGGGTGAGGAAGGTTCCTTTAGCCACTGAGAAAACCAAAGATTTGGGTCTCTGCAGCCTCCACTCCCAGACCCCAGAGGCCACACCCCGATACATTGGAAATGTACAATTCACACCCTCATCCTCCTCCCACGGAGCTGGGGTTCAGGTGCAGCTGATTCATTTTGAGAAGCTCTGTTTCCACAGCAGCATGAGGAAGGACTGTCCCCTGCCAGAGCCTGTGTTTGCTATGATTCATCAAATCGTCTGCAATCTCCTTAAAAATAGCCCTTACGCAATCCGGGAGCCGCTGGGAGCCTCGCAGAGCAGGGGCTTCCCCTCTTAGTCATGCTCTGGGCCTCCATCCACTTCCACGCAGCCACGGGAACATGGAGGGACGGGCACATGCCCAAAAGCGGAACCTAGGAACTTAGCAAACGGGGCAAAGTCCGCCTCTCGGTGTTGGCAGCTGTGAGGACCCTGTAGAAGTGAAATCTGCACCGTAAACAAATCTCCCAGGGCCCAGGCCCCGGCCCTGCGCCCCCCGGGCTCCATGGGAAGGAAGAAGGGGACAGGGCACTGGATGCCCGTGTGGGTCTGAAGCCAGGCAAGAGGCAGAGATGGAGATGGTCCCACCTGGGGCCGCCCCTGCTGGCCCTCAAGACCATTCAGTCCCATCAGCCGTATCCAGCATGTCTGCTCCCAGTTGCTCAGTTACCTGTGAGCACACAGAATAAACATGAATGCAGAGGCCCCGGTGACAGAGATTCTCATCAACTGGCTGTTGTGGTGTTTTAAAAAAAAAAAAATAGACATTATGGAGTTGAGATCTCCCTACCCAGTTTGACTGCTACCTGCATACCATGAAATGAGGCCCAGAGAAGGGAAAGTGAATACCCAAGTTCACACAGCAGCTCATGGCAAAGATTGGACTTGAACTTTACCTTGGCCTTCAAAGCCCTGCATGATCTGGCCTCCCCTTTACCTCTTGAATTCTCTGACTTTATCTTTTCTTCTCCTCCACTCTAACCACCTTGCTCAGATGCACCAAGCACCCTCCCACCACAGACTGCTGTGGACATGTCCCCAGGGTTGTGTTTCTCTTCAGTTATAGACACCCACTGAACAAAAGCAGAGCCCAGCGATGTCCCTGAGACATGCCAGGGAGGATCAAGAACACTTCTAACAAGCCGGAACCCTCTTGTGCAGGCCCTTCCAGTAACACCACTGATCAAAACGCGTTCTTCCTCCTGCAGGGATCTGGCTTCACAATTCACTGGCTCCCACTTCTTCAATTGGCAGCCACCACCTTGCTTCCAACCAGTCATGACTCATGTATGTATAGCTGTTCATCAATCACAAAATGATCTCTGTCCCTCATTTTACAGATGAAGCCAGGGCCCAGAAGTGGTCACACAGCTAAGGACACGACAGAGGTCAGACTCCACAAGTCCAATCTTGGCTGTGCCCCACCCCCACTGCCACTCCCCATCGATGTGATTATCACCAATTTCAATGACAAGCCCCCTCTGGATCACATCTATTGTCCTGGAAGATGGGAGATTTGCTATATTTGAAGAGAAACAAAAGATCTACTCTCAGCTTGTGAAAGTCAGGCTGGGAGAGGGATGCTGAGGCTCCAAGCAGTCGCACCCATTCCTGCTGAGACCGCCTGAGACAGCACCTAGAGTTCCAGCAGTTCACTTAGGAGGTGACCCTCAAAGCCAGCAGGGGGTGCAGGGTGTACTGCCGAGGTCACCTTGCCAGCGTGGGAGCTGGGCTCTTCAGCACATCTGGTCTGCAGGCCACACTAGCCCCAGGCCCAGCAGGCTCAAGGATAAGAGCACACGTGGCCCTGCCCAGCTCCAAGGTACAGCTGAATCCAGGGCAGGCCGGGGGTCACCTCAGAGCCCCCAAAGCACCTCCCACCACGGCATTATGGCAGTGAGTTCTCACCTGCCCTGGTGACAACTTTGAAACTAGTCCAAGTGTGTTTGCTTAAAATGAAAAGCAACTCACACCCCCGCTCATTATGACCATCAAAGAGTCATGATTATATATGTCAACAATTTCTCAGCAACTTCCTGTGACTAAGAGCGGGAGTGAGGGGCCCTGCACCAGCTGCCGCAGCTGAGGGCTCCTGGGTCACTTTCCTTGGTCTCTGCCACCTCTCAGTCACTCTGAAGCTCCTCTAGGTACCAGGTCTTCCCTGGGAAGCCCAGGCTCAGCCTCCATCGGCCTCTGTTCCCACAAGAGTACTCACCAAGCCCTGTGGGTTGAGTTCTGTGAGGGGACAGCCCCAAGGCCCATGCTGGCCACCCACACTCCTGGGTGTGCAGACGAGGACACTAGGGGAAGTGGCTGGCCCGGGCCCTACACAAGGTAGAGGCCCCTCATCTTGTAGCCTCCCGTGTGCGGAGCCAGGCTAGTCACACAATTTGCCATTTTAAAATACAAAAAATCTCAGGGTCCCTTATTCAAAAATTATTATGCATTTCAAAGTGGACTTGGCAGAACTGAGTAACCACCTAGTGCATGGTCCCTCGGGGTGGGGCCCGGTGCAGTCCCACAGGTCGCGTGCTGTGAAGCCAACCCTTAGTAGACCCCATCTCCCCAAGGAGATTCCAGAGAGGCAGGGGGCATATTTTTTTTTTAAGAAAGAGGGACAGTGAGAGAGAGAGAGAGAGAGAGAGAGAATTTTTATTTATTTTTCCATCTGGCCTTCGTTTCTCTGACATTCAGCTGTATATGTGGTGCTGGGGTTTGAACTCAGATCCTTGCACATGCCAGGCAAGCGCTCCAACTTCTGAGCCCCTGCTCCAGACAAGAAGAGTGGCATTTTTGAACTCCAGATGAGGCTGAGTTAGAACCTCAACTTTGCCTCTCGCCTGCTGTGCAGCTCTGATATGAACTGCTTGACCCCTCTGCGCCTCCGTGTCTTCATGTGTAGAATGGGGATGTGCTGGTATCTTGCCTGTACAGCACAAGCTAGGTGAGCTCTTTGCCTCACTCCCGGATCCACCTCGCTTTCTCCAGGGACCCGGACACACACATCACTACCACCACCGTCTTGCTGCTGGGCTTAGTCACAGAGTAAGAGCTGGAGAAGGTTGAGGGATGATTTCGCAGCAGTGCCACCGAAAGTCAGCGTCCGGTGAGGAAGGGGCCTGGACACCCCCATCCTCATACGCTCCCATTCTCACCTGAGACCAGGAGCAGCCAGACTGGAACCACCAGCTGCGCCTGTTCCCCTTCAGGGAAGGGCCAGAGCGTCCCAAGGTGCAGGTCTTCTTTCCCACCTCCGTCCGTTGGGAGGGAAGCAGGAGAACAAGGATGCATGGGGCCACTGCACCGTGAGCAGGTCACAAATGACACTCCAGGGCCTCAGCTTTCCCATCTCTAAACTGGGGCTAGTGACGCGTGCCACTGGCCTGGGAGACAAGAGGCTGGGAGAGGGCTCATTACCACTGCTGTCCTGTTGTGCTTCAGCTAATAACACGCTGCCCTGGTGAGGCTCAGGGGACCCTGGCAGAGCACATGGCCTCCTTCAAAGCACCCCTGAGAAGTAGGTGGGAGGAAGTCTCAGGCTGTGGGAGGGGAGAGGCAGGCACCAGCATGGCAGAGGGGAGGGGTGGAAATGAAGGCCTGGGGATGCAGACACAGCTGAGTTCAAGTCTCCCCTCCGCCAGGAACTTGGGGACATCAACTTCTCTGAGCTTCAACTTGGTGAGAACCTGAGGGCAAATGCTGCCCTAGCAGGTGCTCAGTAAGCAAGTGCTCTGGAGATGCCGTTTCCCCCTTGAGGAATGGGAAGCGCTCCCAGGTGACTGCCCAACTCCGTTTCCCAGGAAGATGGATCACAACCCTGCGTTCAGGAAATGTGACTAGGTCTCCATCAGCCTCCTGGGGATACTGGCCCTGACTTCCCCACCCAGAGGAAATGCCAGGGGGGGAGGGAAGGAGAAGGAACTGCCCTCCCCTGACTAGCAAAACCCTGGCACAAAAGATGGGTGTTTATTTAGTGCCTCCTTTGTCCCCCAAATACACGCAAATGCCTTCCGGAGACTCAAGATTTCCCAATGTTCATTTGAGAAAGTGGTGGCCCAGAGAGGTTAAGTGAGTTGCCTGAGGTCATGCAGTTCCTAAGTGGCAGAACCAGGATCCAAACTGAGGTCTTAGTGCCCCATAACCCATTACAATCTATCACCCGAGGCCAGAAAGCTGGCTGGAGCTGGCAGCGGTGTAGGAGACTGTCTTGCCCAACCTCTCATCTTAAGGCTGAAGAAACAGGTGCTCAGAGAGGCCTGGGAAACCTTCAAGTGCAGCTGAAATCAAGCCAAGGTGTGCCAAGGCCTTCTCTTCCGCCTTGGCTTGAGAGGCTGGGCGAAGGGAGTGCGCGGGGCCTTGGGGACACCTCTGCAGATGCACACTGGCCCCTGGCTCAGGGACCCTGGAGTGGTTGGCGGGAGCCCCATGAGCAGGAAGCGGGGCTGGAGTGGCTCCTTCAATCACAGCAAACGCCTCTTAAGTCAATCATCCCCCAGCTCCGTGCCTCCCCTTGTAGTGCCTATGGGATGCAGAGGGACTCGAGCCCATGGTGATGGTAGCCACGTGGTGCAGCTGGGGAAACAGAGGCTCAGGCCAGCAACTTGTCCAAGGCCGTACTGAGCTGAGCGGGCCAAAGGTCAACTCCAGTAATTAAGAGACAACATTGTCCAAACTTTTGATACTTAAGGGGAGAGGGTGTTACTAGCAATTGCATTAAAACAACAGGCACAAACCAGGCTGTCCCAGGAAAACAGGGACACATGGTCATCCGAGCCCTGAGCCTGTGACATGCTGGACACAGCCCTGAAAAGCAGACATGAGTATTCTGCCTCCCTTAGACAGATTTGGAAACTGAGGCTTGGAGCGGTAACAAAACATGCTCAGAGACCCCAGAGATCACAGGCAACTGCAAAAGATGGGGAGCAGATGGAAGCTGGTTCCTCTGGGAAGAAAGAGAGAAGTAAGGTACACAGTCAACCATTTGGGCACATCTCGGTGGGGGCTCTGAGGGCATCTGCCTGCTGTGATGGAGCAGTGCCTACAGAAATCTGGGTTTTCCATGTTTGTAACATTAGCCCCTGGGAAGGGAGCCCAGATTCAGCTGACAGGGCTGGGGAAGCTTGGGGAGCTGGGGGAGCTGGGGGAGCTGAGGGAGCTGGGGTAGCTGAGGGAGGGCTGGGGGAGCTGAGGGAGGGCT